>VDFB02388638.1:0-24977 GCA_007258455.2 Sequoia sempervirens | reverse complement strand
ATCTCCTTTGAAGTCAGTCTTCTAGCAAATATAGACTCAAGTGTATTTAGGACTCCTATAATATTCCCCATGGCCTTTCTAACTCTAGCTAAATCTTCCTGTGTTGCATCGAAGAAACCTTGACCCATGACCACTGAAGAATACCAAATGGTGAAGTCAAAATTGTCACCTTCATGTATCACACCTCCCTCCACTAGAGTCTACAAGGGCATGTGCATCAAAGCCTCCAAACGAAGAACAAACTTAGTTTGATAAATATGGGCCTCACTCTAGGCATGATCAATGGTGTCCATGCATGCCAGAATGTTAGAGGTTTGCTGGAAAGACTGAGTGAGATCCTCCATGAACTTTTTAGTCTTAATGCGAACATTTCCAACCCACTTATTTTCCTCTTGAGACATCTTCCTCAAATCCTCCAGGCCACTGACTAATTCTCTCTGGAGTTCTACTGGAAGTTCAACTGACAGATTCTCCTACCCACACAGACGTGCTAAGTGTTGCACATAACCAATCAACATCCTATGCTACTTCAACTTTTTGTATTTTCCCTCTGTATGGAGCAATCTGTCTTTCAAAGCCTAATAGGAGCTGTCACATTCTTCAATTATCTAAGCTCTAGTGGGATGGCCTAGCTCAATAGTAGTAATCACATAATTTTTTGGCATCTCCTCATCTCAATCGCACTCTTCTCCAGGAACAGCCACATGAAGCGTGCGAGAATTGGACTTACCTGTTGTTATCTTTGAATATTTTTTGGCTCTTTTCTTTTTGGGTAACTGACTAATTATACTCAAGAATTCCTCCATCTTGATCATCAGGTCAGTGTCATCCTCAGGATCTCTTCTCATCCTCTCTGTGAGCCAATCTGGTACTGCTTGTTGCGGATTACAAACAATGAGGGCCTACTCCTCTATCGCTTCCTCCTCACGTATCTCCTCCATAGTAGCATTTTGTTGAGGCTCATCAACCTCCATCTGATGGGTATTTTCTTCCAAACCTCAGGCCCCTTGCCTTGTAGTATTCTCATCCTCTAATGCTACTTAAATCATATGCTAGAAGTGAGTGTTTGTGGTCATCTCCTCTTCTTCCTCTTGTTGACTCTCTCTCCTAGGAGTATTGACACTTAGGCTATCTGGCTCCCTAAGTGGTGGTTGGCTTACTTCCCAAAATTATTGATCTTCGTCTATTATGTTTCTCTGATTTTCAAATAAAGACACCTCCTGCACACTCGAAGAATGAGTTTTCGATCATATAAGTGATTTTTCTTCCACCCTCTAAGACGTTGGCTAAACTTGTACTTCCCTTTGTGGCTCAAAAGCTTGGGAAACCTTCTTTCTTTTCCTCGTTGATGCCTACCTCTAGTTACCCATGAGATTGTAAGTGAAATCAATTGATTTACTCTTGAGCCTATTCACATGCCTCTCCACCCAGCTCCTCGTAAATGTCAAAACTCGAATGCATAGTGTGTCTACATCTGTTATCTCCGGCTCTGACCAATCAAGTGGTGGGACCGGCGTGTTTCTCACTAAATCATAATCTCATTGTATTACATTATGTCTGCATTCACTTGATCAAGAACTGGAACAATCTCACACTCTCTGATCATCTTCAGAGGTAGCCTGGTAAACATTCTCCTCCTTATCTCAGCATCATCTTCCTCATTAGCCTAGAAGTCTTCAATATGAGCCCTATTTATATACTCCACATTTTGTACCATTATGATGTTATTGTAAGGATCAAAATCCTGCCTACTGAGGTGGTATGTGAGGTGAAAGAACTACAACTCATCCTCAACTTCTCTAGCTACTTGTAATGAGGGACAACCTTTGTTTGAATTTCCCATGGTAATCGGGAAGTCTAGTTCTCCTTTCTTCTTCTTCTTCTGGATTTTTTCATAGGCAATGAGCTGCCTAGACACTTCTAACATTACCATTCTGTCAGTGGGGTACCTCGGTAATCTATATGGATACGATGCAAACCCCTACAGCCTAATACAAGTGAAATTTGGAAATTAGATAAACCAATATCCGAACTCTTTGATCACTTCCTAGGCCTCTTTTGAAATTCTTTGTTGAGTTCTCTACTAAAGAGTCCTTGTTATATGCATTGTGAAGTCATCATTCACTCTTTTGTAATTGGTTGTGCTAGTCAAGTGCAACTGCGGGCAAGCCTCATAGATTTTAAACTGCTCGAGACCACATCGAATTGACTCCTTGTAAGTTACTCCTCTATACTTGGTCATCCAAGCCAACATATATATAACATATTAACTCATGTCGAATGTCGAATGTCGAATGTCTTTGTTCTTCTCAAGTGTCTGAGCTACTCATCTAAATTGTCACTTATCATCCTTGCCCAATCAACACACTCCTTCCCCTCCATTACAACTCCAATGTAATAAAACATCCATGGTTCAAAGATATATGCTTGAGAGCTTATGTTTACTCGATTGAGCATCATTATCAAGTCGTAGTATTCTTGCTTCACATCATCTGATATAATTTTCTTACGTAGCATGGTGCGAGGAGGCTTGGGCTTTTGCATCCAAATTGAATTAATCATCCCAACATATCTCTCAAAGGAGGAGGCGTACATATTTTCAGCTCTTTCCTTTGTTTTGTACACCATCCTATCAGAAGAGGGAAGTCCAAACACCTCTCCAATTGCATTAGGAGTGAGATTGGAAAATAACTTGCCATCAAGAGAAACAATCATTCTTTGCTCCAGCCTATAACAATTGGCACACTCCATGACTAGTTTCGGACACTGAATGGCTGATGGAAAACCAGCAGCTCCATAAATTCCACTTTTCATAATATGGT
This sequence comes from Sequoia sempervirens, assembly GCA_007258455.2. NCBI lineage: Eukaryota > Viridiplantae > Streptophyta > Pinopsida > Cupressales > Cupressaceae > Sequoia > Sequoia sempervirens. The sequence goes on along the minus strand of VDFB02388638.1, from coordinate 22,155 downwards.
GTGCAGTGACTAATGGAGGGTGGCCTCCTAGCCCGCACATTCGTCCTCTGAGTGCTCCCAGGTTAAATGAATCAAGGTTGGTGTCAATCAACCCTCTCAGCTTTGAAGTAAACTTTGATTCGGGAAGAAATGGCTTGTTGAGTTTATTTATTATTTCCTACCTCAATGCATTAGCCCTACTTGTTTCAACATTTGCAGCCTTTCCTACAGCTTTATTCGTCCTTCCAGCATCTCCTCTTCCTGCTTCAGCCATCCTTCAAAATAAAATATTTTCATTAGAAATTTACCTTAGAAAAGGAATTAAATTTGTGATGACTAGAGTATGGAGCGAACTTTGAAAAGGAAAATCCTTTAGCACTGAAATTTTGACTTCAAACCTCAACACTTCTCTAGAAAAACTAATATCTTTTCAACATTAAGAAATTATTTTCCCTCTTTAGCAACTTCTCTTCAACTTTGACTTTCTTCACCATCAAAATTTCAAATTTACATTTGTAGCTGGTGAGGAGAAATGAAAACTTTCTTTTCTCTTATAATTGAGTTTGAGAATATTTTGACTTCTAGAAGGAGGCTAATTTTAGTAGACTCATTAATTTCCTCCACTACTCTGCAGAAACTTTTCAAGTCATCTCCATGTTCTAGGCGCATTTCAAGGGGTCTCCTTCTAGTTTCTCCTGCCTTAGATATTTCCAAGCCTCCCTCCTCTTCTAGGGCACATTTGAGGTGGTGAGCTTCCATTTTGAATAACTTAGAAATTTCTTGTATGCCTTCCCAACTTGGGCGAATTTTGGGGGTCAAGCTTCCATTTTGCTTCTAACTTAGGAAATTTTCATTCATCCAACATGCTACCTTGGGCACATTCAAGGATGGTGATGCAATTTTCATCTACACCTTGGAATTTTTCACATCTGGAGTGCTAGGTAAACTTCTAAAGGTGGCTCTTTGAATACTTAGCCAATTTTGCTATGTTTTCCCCTTGCTTTCTATTTTTAGTAAACCTCTGATTCTTGAACTTCTGCAACTCCTCTTGGCTTGAAATTTTCCAAGCATGATCTTCATGACCTTTTTGACCTATTCACACTTCCCTTTTGTGCCGACCTGCTATTTTTAGCCCTGTTCTGGAGGTGACTTACTATAAATAGTAAGTATGCAGATTGCATTCAAATTTTACCAGCAGACTCCTTGAAGGATGTTGATTGCAATGGGATACATCGGTTTTTAGAAATTCTCATGTTTTTCTCGTCATTTTAGGAATCAAAGTTGGAAACCCTAATTTCATTTGTAAGTGCCTCTATTGACCTCTGTTTGACTCTATTTCTATTACGTGTTGCTTTGTTCATGAAACTGAAGCTCTAGGGACTGCTAGAGTGAACTTGCTAAAAATAGTATGTTCCTGAAAAAGTGATCAACTTGACTTGCATGTTACACCATCGCGAAGCTCTTGAAAAACCCAAAAAGATTATCCTAACATGCATCAAAAATCCATACATGCAAACCCTAAAATTTTCTCCTGAAGGCAGTACTATTAAAAATTCATCATCTCGATTTGCATGTTATACCATCATGAAGCTCTTGAAAAACCTAGAAAGATTATCTGGACATGCATTGAAAAATCCAACATGCAAAACCTAAAAATGACTCACATAACCAAAATTGCTAAAATTCGTCATCTTGGCTTGCATGTTACATCATTGCGAAGCTCTCGAGAAACCTAGAAAGATTCCCCAAACATGCATTGAAAAAGCATACATGCAAACCCTAAAAATTGCTCTTGAAGCCAAAACTTGCTAAAAATAGAAAGTTGTCAAAATCTGCTCAAATTTTGTAGGCAAGCAGTTTGAAGGACTCTAAATGTGGTGTAGCAATCAAAATTTCAAAAGTCCTAAGCAAAAGGTCCCAAATTGAGTACTTACTAAAAATAGTAAGTTATTAGAATTTAGTGAAAATTTAGTGGGAACCTGCCTGAAGCCTCCTGATTATAGTGCCAAGATTAGATTTCAATTTGCCAACTCAATTTGGCCTCAAAGTATCCTAAAGAATGAAAACCCTCATCTGTCAAACTGCACTTCACGCAGTCAAAATTTCAAACCAGGTCAAAAGATAGGTACATCATCAGAAATATAGAGGAAACAGAGAGAGAGACGCAAAACCAACGCCAAAAGACCCGAATGGAGAAAAAATTAGGGGGTCCCCATTTCAAATGGGGTGATGTGTCAAAAGGTCACAACATCTCGCTACTCCATGAGAAAGTGTTGAAAAACACTTTAAGAATTGAACCTTAGCTAATCTCTCTCAAACCATCATACGGAGATGAAACTTACTCAAAAGGGGAGAAGAATCCGATATTGGATCAAAACACCTTCATCCAAGATCCCTTGGGCATTCATTTTATCTCTAAACCATCCTGACCTCCAAAATTGGCCATGGCAAGTTATATAAGTATCTTAACTTCAAAAGCATCCTAGACATTGCCTCGCTGCCAGTCAGGCGTCCATAGCCTCGAGTTGTCGCTACAATCCCCATGAATATTGCTCCACTACTAGCCAGGCATCCATAGCCCCGGTGAAGTTATTCACATGTTCCCAAAACCAATATTCAAATTCTAATATTTCTTTCATTATTCTTTTCCTTTCTTTCTTTCAAATATTATTTTTTTGCACATTTTTCTTTTCTTTCATATTCATTTTCCATCAATTCCACAATTGGCTGGCAATCAATGAAGCTTCCAATGGGTTTGGGAATTGTAGTGGCGATGAAGCAAGACGTAATTTTTTCACCTTCCATAGCCTTTCCCAAGAAATTAGAATGACTCAGAGTAGTTGTTAAGCGGGTAGGGCATCAAGATCCTTGGTCTCATGTGTTAAAACACAATAACGGATTAACCTCCCGATTTGGGTTTCTCTCCAAACCGAATGATGACAAGAGAAAAACAACCTTAGCTTTTCAAAATTTGCACAAAATTATAAATCCCAATGGAAATAAACCAAGTTGTGTAAGGAAAACATCATCATCTCTTTCGCTACGAGAAAACCCAAAATCAATGCCCATTCCAAACCCAAAACCACTTGAGCGGACAACTCAAGGGAAGAAACACCAAACCAAAAACCCAAAGGGCAACAAACCAAAACCAAAATAGAACACACCAAAATCAAAAAGGAAAATGGAAAAAGAAAACCTAATCTAACTATGTAAAAAGTAGGTCCCAAGAGGGAAACTAAGCTTGGAAATAATGCTTGAGGAATTTCCCATTGACTGGCAATGGGATATCCTCTCCTGTCAGTGTCTACAGTCTAAATGCATTATCTCCTAGGATCTCATAAATTTGATAAGGTCTCAGCCACAATTTTTGAACTTACCATGATCTCCTTTCTTCTCATGGGCCTTGTCCCAATATAAGACTAGACCAGAAATTCAGAAGGCCTTAACCTTAGCTTGCTTGTCGAACCATATTTTCACAACTCCTTGATGCTTAGCCAAGTTCTCTAATGGTTCATCTCTCTTCTCTTCTAAGTGCATCAACTAGGATAGCCTACTTTGAATTTTGTCCTCTCCTTCGAGATACTCTTGAATGAACTAAAGAGTCAGATCCTCAACTGAACTGGGAAGATGAGGTCTTATCCATAGACCAAATGATAGGGATATGTTCCCAATGAATTCTTCATCCTGGTCCTGTCTGCCCACATAGCAAATCTTAGTTATGTATGCCAATCCTTGGGCTTCTTATCTAGTAGCTTCTTGATAGCATTTAGTAAATTCTTATTTTTGGACTCTGCAAGTCCATTCCCATGTGGATAATAGTTGGAAGAGAATTTCAAAGTAATCCCATACTCGATTGCCCAGTTAGAAAACTTTAAATACAAAAAATCTAGACCATTGTTGCAAACCAAAGCATGGCGACATCCAAATCTTGTAATAATATTCTCTTCAATGAATTTAATCACCATGTCTGTTGTATAGATTTTGAGGGCTTGAGCTTCTGTCCACATAGTGCAGTAATCTGTCACTGTTAAAATATATCTATGTTTTCCTGAGGAAGGTACATTGATCATTCTAATAAAATCTAAACCCCATTGTGCAAATGTAATAACTTAAATCACTGGCTTCAAAGGCATAGTAGGATTTTTCCCTCTATCTGTAGCTATCTAGAAAATATGGCAAGCCTTCACGTGTTCATAAGCATCTTTAAAAAGAATAGGCCAATAGTATCCAACCCTTGAAATTTGATGAGTTGTGGCTAAACCACCTCCGTGGCCTGTTTCAAATCTTTCGTGAAAATGCTCCATAAGTTTCTTGGCCTCTTCTTTTCCTACACATCTTAAATAAATTCCTTCATGATTTCTTCTATAGAGTACTGATCCCTGAAGCATAAATATCTTACTCTTCATCCTCAAGGCTCTTCGCTGCACTGGATTCAAGTGTGAAGGACATCTATTGTTCAAAAAATAATAAATAGTGTCATCATACCATTCTCTTGGAGACACTTCTTCCAACACATATGTTTGCTACACAAGTCCTGGTCCAGTTGTTGCAATCATTTGTGCCAAAGCCTACCCTCGGACCAACCTCATCGGTTGTATGTCCATGTTATATTCTTGCAAAGTGATGACCCAGTTGCCTCTCCTTTCTCCAAGTTCATTTTGCATCAAGGGTGTCTTCACTGTGGCGTTCAAAACAACTGTATAGACTTTCCTTCTCAGGATGTAATGTCTAAACTTCTTGACTACCTTCACCAAACTATAACCTTTCTTCAACACTTAGATAACTCAATTATGCTTCTTTCAAGGGTGCACTTATGAAGGCTATCAGATGCTCATCCTTTTCTTCTGTTCTTTGAGTCAACAATGTTGCACAAGTGTGCTCTGAAGCAAATGAATACAAATAGAATGGCCTAGAGTAATCTGGGCTGACTAACACTAGGGTGTCCACTATAGATTACTTAATCTCATCAAATTCCTTCCTAGTTTGAGGAGTCCAATCAACCTTCACATTTTTCTTCAACATTTCATTCAATGGCCTAACAATTTCAACAAATCCAGTTATAAATTTTCTCACAAAATTGATTTTTCCAAAGAATGATCGCAATTCCTTCTAGTTTCCTGGAAAACCAATCTTCAAGATTTCCTCAATATGTTCTGGATCAATTGAGATCCCCTTCTCCGAGATTACATGGCCTAACAGCTTCCCTTCGGTGACACCAAGTATGCATTTCTTCATATTGAGGGATACGCCAAATCTTCTACATCTCTAAAAATATTCCTCAAATCCTCAATGTGTTCTTCCCTCTTCTTTGAAAACACATTTAGATCATCCATATATATAATTATGTGTCTTCCAACTAAATATCAGAAAGCAATTTCCATAGCTCGTTGAAATGTGGCTCCTACGTTAATCAAGTCGAAGGGTATTCTTCTGTAAGAAAAAGTCCCCCGCTTGGTGGTGAAGGTTTTCTTCAGTTTGTTTGTCTCTTCCACCATCACTTGATTATATCTGGAGTAGATGTCTAAGAAGGAAATCATTTGAGAACCATTGATGATCTGCAATACCTTATCCAATGAGGGCAAGGGATAGTTATCCTTTTCAAAATCCCTATTTAAATTGTGAAAATTGGCACACAATCTTATTTCACCATTCTTCTTTCTGACTGGAACCAAATTGGTGACCCATGCTGAGTGTCTTACTGGAAAGATGATCCTTGCTAAAAGAAGCTTCTTGACCTCTTCATAGTGGATTCATGGGCCTCTGCCTTTGTCTGAATGGCTTACTTCTTGGCTTTAATGGGATTGTATGTGTAATCAAGGAAGTGTCATACGTTTTCAAGTCTTCATAGCCCCAGGAAATCACATCAGATAATTCTTTCATTACCTGTAAGATACCTTCTTTTTCTTTAGGGGTACAAACCTTGCCAATAAAAAAATTCTTCACTTTCTCATCAATCCCTAAATCGATAGCTTCACATTCATTACCTTGAGTGCTCTGATTTTTACTCAACTTTTAGGGATCAAACCCTCTTTCCAACTCAACCATACCTCTGGGGATAACATTTTTCTTTAAATTTAGGATCCCTTCATCATCGAATTCTACTTCTTTAGTTTCTTCTTCATCAATAATTTGTGCCTTGAACACTTTGAAGCATGTGAGAAAATCTAAAATATGCTCATCATTATCGAACACTTGAAAATTATTTATATTATTAGGGATTGAAGGTGTTGAGACCAATTATATTGTAAATTTATTCAAACCCTCCATGGCCAAAGGATCTAAGGAACTAGCTGCTTGCGCGAGAGAGTTGGCCACTTGATTCTTGGACTTGTATACCTGCTTGATGTTGAATGCGTCAAAGCTCTCAATCAGGTCTCATACTCTATTGTGGTAATAATTTAATCTCTTGTCATGGCAAGCATACTGCTTCCTTACTTGGCAAACCACAATATCTGAATCTTCGTAAGCATGTACAATTTTGGCTCCTTTCTGGATTGCAAGCATCAAACCATGAATCGGTGATTCATATTCAATGATTTGGTGTAGGATAATTGGAGTCTGTAAGCACCTAAATATGCTTCTCCTATCGGGCTAATAAGCTCAAATCTAGCTCCATTTCCTTTCTTTTATTTTGATCCATCGAATCTCAAAGTATACACTTGATCTTCCATGAGAGTGTTGGAAGGCTGAATATGTGCATCCTTTTGATCACTTGCTTTTAGAATGTTCTTCTCCACCATGGGCTTTATTTTCTCATCCTTTATCAATCCTTCCACAATAAAACCTTCTCCTTTACTAACTTCATGTTCTTCTTCTAAGGAGACTTGTGGAACCCTCTTTGAAACTTGCTCTATGGCAACCTTGCACATAGTGCATGTGATTTTTGAATGGAAAGTCTCGTGAATTCTACACCAATTGGGTAGTAACAAATTTTTGGAGGCATCCTTTCCCAATTCTACTTCTTTCTTTACACTCTTCAACACAAAATCCCTAAAATTCTCCAACATTCCCTCACTATCGCTCCCACTTGAATCATCATTAACTAATACTTTAGTAGAGGCAGTTGCATCTTCTAGAAGTCTTCATATATTTGAACATTGCAACATAAGGACTTCTTGCTTAACAGGCCTATATGAGCCCAAAACGGTTTCCATAAACAAAATCTCATTATCTTCACCATATTCTATGATCATCAGTCTGAGTCGTGGTGTACTTTCAACTTTTATCTGATTTGGAATCCATCTCCAAGGTAACCACATGTGATAGAAGTCAGTTACAATGTATCCATTTAAATTTCTAGACTAATCTCTACTCAACAACATGCCATAACCATCTGGTGTGTCCACGACTGATATGTCAATACAACTCTGAATTCTGGGGTCTATTTCCAGTTGCATATGAATATTATTCAACTCTCCCACAACTGGAACTTCAGTTTTATCCAGCTAAGTCACCTTCTTAGTGGTCTGTAGAGGAATTAAACCCAACCTCTCACATACCTTCAAAGGCATGACATTACTTGATGCACCAGAATTGATTAAACAATTGTGCAATAACTTTCCAAAAATTCTGATGGAGACCAGGAATGGGGATGGTTCATCTTTCCCTTGATAAAACACCACTAGCTTTCTCCTTTCATCAGTCACATTATCCCTTTTTCCATCTTTTCCATTCATCTAAACTTGATTATCTTGGATAACAACTTTTGGATTTTGCTTTTGCTCAACGGGAGCATCAAGTTGAGTTATTTCCTCAGTCTCTTCCTTTGGGTTCTCAGAAGCATTTGAAGAATTTTGCACCATTCCCACAAAATTTGAAGACTGTGGTTGATCCATCCAAGTGTTAAAGGACACCTGGGGCACGTCTTCTACCACATTGATGTTATGTGTGGCACAAGACTATGTGACAACAGTATGATTTCTTGGTACATTGGGTCCTTCTTGGGAAGTGTTTTTCATGATAGGAGTTTCATTCAAAATTCCCAACAAAGTGTCCCTAACTTCTGGTATCTTTATCAACTCATAGAGGGGAAGGCTAACCTTTATCTTCTTGAATTCTTCTAACACATAGGAGCTAAGCCTCTTGATATCTTCTCTGGGAGAATTCTCCTTTTGTCCTCGTTCAACTTGGTGAGCTGGTTGTTGAGTGCCTTGTTGTTCACTTCTACTTTGTGTTGTGTTTTGATGCCTGTACTCTAGAGAATCTCTTGGAAAATTTGGATTATTGCTTGAATTTGGATGTGGGGGAGTTGTAAAATTATTTGGAGGCATTGATGAAGTCAGAGGTTCCTTTTTTTGATAATTCCTCTGATAAACTTTAGGGGCTCCACCTCTAGTTTTCTGAAAATATTGCACCTCCCTTCTTCCCTCTACCAGGACGTTGTTGTTAAGAGGTGGAAAAATATAACCATCTCCGTGAAGAGGCTCCTCTGGTGATACATACATATGTGGCATGAGCTTCCGATGGAATTTGAAACTTTGGCGTCCCCACAAGACCATTTGTTGAAGCTGGCAAAAACTTGTGATTAACTAGTGGGGGCGTATAACTCTGAAACTCAGGCAAGAAGTTAAAATCTTCTAAGATCAACACCTAATCATATTGAGGTGTTGGGACCAATTCATATCCTATAACCCGAGGATTCTCTATGGTCTTTGTATTCTTCACCTCTCCCCTGAAAATATTAGCTGCAACTTGAAATTCATGGCACTGGAGCTCAGAATGTTGACTAGTAATGTGTAGCCTACACCATCCTGACAAGGCAGCCTCAACCAAGAAGACTTTGTCTGTAGGATGGTTCTGGGGAGGTGGTAGATTTTCCAACGGTGAAGGAACACCTCCATTGTTAGGCCCTGTATTCCAGGGTCTCTTCTGAAATCCTTGATTATTATTTATATAACCATGACTATTTTCATGATTGTATCCTTGATGGGTATCCTGATGACTTGGAGGATCATTATGATATCCTTGATTAGCACCTTGATGTGCTTGATAGTTTTGTAGCATAGCTTGAATCTGATTGTTCTAATTTTTTAGGTAAGTCGCCTTAGTTGACAACCTTTTCATTTGTTCTATCACATCTTTCATTTCATCTTTCTCCTCTTGAGTTTTCATTGGCGACACTATATTTTGGAGATATACAGGTTGTGTTTCTTGAGTCTAGGACAAAGGTATCCTAGGTTGGAGAAATAATTGATTAGATGGTGCTTGTACTTGGTACAATGGATGAGGAATTGGATTTAATGCTGGGACTTATTGATTCCATGTCAAGCCAAACATTTTCATTTGATTGTTTTTTGTAGTTAGGCTGGTATATAGTGAGGGCCCAGTTATGTTTTACCCCATGTTCTAACTTACTTCAATAACTTTAGCATAAGCTTGATTTATATTGGCTAGAGCGGGGTGAGCCTACCTTACAAACATTACTGTCAAAGGATCTAAGGCTAAATAATAACTTTCTCGGGCATCAACAACAACATAAGGAGCACACAACCTTGTTAGAGCTCTTTGAAATCTATTGTTGAAAGCGTGAATGGGCTCTTTGTCTTGCCTTCTCACTTCTACAAACTAATGATAAAGTTCTACAAGAGTGACCGATATACCAAATTTTCCAATGAAGGCATCCTTCATTTTCTCCCATGCTCTTATAGACCCAACTGGTAAGTGAATGAACCAATAGTGAGCTTCCTCTCCTAAAGAATATGGAAATAGCTTGCATTCCATGTCCCCATATGAAATCTTCCTATTGTGTAGGTGATCTTCAAACATCTTGGTGTGGTCTTCAATAGTGTGATTCACATCATTAACATGGAACCTAGTGCAAAAATTCTCTTGATTCTTCGACATGTCATGGTAGTTAGCAAACTCTAGTAGAGATGGGTTGTCGACCAACCAAGTATCACCATTCAGAGTGAGTTGACCTCCTTGTTGATCCATAGCTTGAACTGGTCGTCGCTGATGATATACGATAGCTTGGATTGGTTGTTGTTGTTGTTGTACAATAGCTTGAGTCGGTTGTTGTTGTTGAATAACAGGTTGGACGGGTTGCTACTGAATAATCACATGCACGGTAACTTGAACTAACCTTGGTGGAGAAAACCTTGAAACACTAGGTGGAGTACTGAATAAATTTGAAATTTCTTCTCCGCTAGGTACTTCTTCACTTGACTGACCTTCTTCGCTTGATAAAACTGCTTTGCTTGATGGAATTTCTTCACTTGATCAAACTTCTTTCTTCTTCCTTGCTCTAGTAGGTAGCTCTAACTCCACAAAGTCTTTGGATGAACTAGGGGTAGACCTCAAAATCCTTTTCAACTTGTCTGGCGAAAATGAACTAATGCGCTTTAGGATGTAGTTGCTTCGTCTATTGGCAACGCATGGGAGGGAGTGGTTGTCTCTGATTAAGTAAGTATCTCTCAATAGCAACTTGAATTCGAATAGCTTTTTCTTCTTCTTCCTCCAACACAAAGCTTGTTTGCATATACTTAGCTGCACTCGTCTTCAATTTCCAAGCGAGATTGTTCAACCCTGAAAGAATATCCTCTTGATCATCATTGAATCCTAAGTTTGGCTGCAACACTGGAAATATATCTTTATGCAATAGCGCCATCTTGATTCATGATACTCTTCTCTAATAAAACTCTTTATAACAAAAACCCTTTCTACTTCAATATTGATGTCGTGGCCCTCCTTCTAGCGCCAATTTTGTTGACGTGCTAGGAAGAGGGTAAAAGATTCTTTAAGATCATCTCCACAGATAATAATATTTGATAAAATTTGGAGTTCAACTGCTTAATTATTCGCATTCAGCCCTCCTTCTAGTGCTAATTCTATTAACGGGTGTTTTATGACTGCACCAACATAGAATAAAGTTTCCAAAGGTCACTCTATCCTCTCTTGATCAAAGTCTCCAGCATGATAAGATTGCAAGTAATATCATGCGTTCAACTCCAAGGTTCCTTTTATGCAATGGATAGTCTTAGTTGGCTCGATGTGATTTGCTGGTATCTCATGGGGGACTTACGTAATTGTTAAACAACAAAGAAAGGGATTTTCAAAGTTTGAAAGATTTATCAATGAAGTGTGGGTTTCCTATACTAACCAGAAAGTATTGTATGCAAATGGTTGTAGGGATAAGAAGTGCTACCATCTACTCTAAGTGTGGGCATGGAGATCAAATTTCACAAACTTCAACTAGGCTTTGCTTTTCCTCGCTTTGGACAACTTCCACAAAACTGGTGCAATCTTCAAAGGAGTAACTAGAGATATTCAAATCACAATTCAACATGAAGAAACCGGCTCTAGGAAAATTCATCGCCAGCAATTCACTAATGGAAAATTCATTGCCAACAATTCACCGTGGGAAAATTCACCGCCATGACAAATTCAACATGGGAGAATTCACTGTCATGACAAATTCACTGCCTAGTTAAATTCATCACCAACAATTCACTGAGGTGGAAAATTAACCGCCATTAATGTTTTTTAATATATATTAATATATATTTCAAAAACTTTTAATTTATTTTGCAAAAGAATAATTTAATTTATGATAATAAAAAATTAATCACATTAACTTTAATAATTTGGTTGATGATAATAAAAATGAAAATATTTTTCAATAATGCAAATGAAAATAAAAATTACTATGAACCAAATCTAACACAAAAATAATGCAGGGGGGAAAATTATTTAAAAAAAAAAATTCAAAGTTCACAAAATATATATTAAAAAACATTAATGTCGTTTAAAATAATTGAAATGAAAATAAAAATTACTATTAACCAAATCTAACACAAAAGTAATGTAGGTGAAAATTATTTAAAATTTTTGTTTTCAAAGTTTACAAAATATATATTAAAAAACATTAATGCGGTTAATTTTTCACTTCGGTGAATTGTTGGCGGTGAATTTAGCTTGGTGGTGAATTTGTGATAGCAGTGAATTTTCCCACGATGAATTTGTCATGGCGGTGAATTTTCCCACGATGAATTGTTGGTGGTGAGTTTTCCATCGGTGAATTGTTGGCGATGAATTTGCCGTATGCCAAAGAAACCATCACAACGTGGCATATCAGCATGCAAATCATAATTGAAGTTAAGTCCACAATGTTCTAGTTGACCACGCAAGGCGAACCCACCATCAGTGAGCCCACTAGTTGTATGGATAAGTGAAGTTTTTTTCAAATTAAACACCACATTCCACAACTACCATCTACTTGTATGAATAAAAATCTATTTTACTCTAAGCTCTACTTTAAGATTCTATGTGAATTGGAAGGATGAAGAAATCTTGCTAGCTACCCACAACAAAAGATAAAACCACAAGCAATGATAGTTCTTTTTATTATGGGAGTGTCCACAACAACTTCTTACAAAGAATTCAATAGGAAAATTTTCCTTCCTCTCCAATCTATGCTATCTGTCTCTTTATGCTCTATCTCCTAATCTCAAGTATCTGATCTAATAATGTACAAATGAGGGGGGATGCCCCTTTTATAGTTGGCCCATTCCAATGGATGGCTCAAATTGAATTGCAATGAAGGGCTCAGATCGAGCCACATAATTCCTAAACAAGATTCCTCCCTAAAAAATGCCACAAAGAGGAGTGGGATAATAAATGAGCAAAAGATTCCCCACTTTCTCCTGAAGTCATAATGAGAAATTAGTGTCCACTATCATCTTCTAGAAGGTCATCATCCGACAAGGCATTTCCATTCTCCTTCTCTTTGACCGTGAATTCGACGAACCTGGCCAACACCACCTCAACCTCCTGAACTGAAATAGGTGGAATATGGTTGAGCTGAAATTCAAGCACCGTTACTATTTTCCCACGATGAGTACAAGATTTTCTCCAAGAAACCAAGGCCTCCTAAGTATTCTAAATAATGTTGGAGAAGGTCAATTTTTTTTCAAAATCCTTCTGAATAAATGAATTTACCTCTGAAAAGAAAGGCCCCAATCTGTTCTTTAGGCCATCCGCAGCCATCTCCTTTGAAGTCAGTCTTCTAGAAAATATATACTCAAGTGTGTTCAGGACTCCTATAATATTCCCGATGGCCTTTCTAACTCTAGCTGAATTTTCTTGTGCTGCATCAAAGAAGCCTCGACCTGTGACCATTGAAGAATACCAACTGGTGAAGTCATATTTGTCACCTTCCTATATCACGTCTCCCTCCACCAAATTCTACAAGGGCATGTGCATCAAAGCCCCCAAACAAAGAATAGTCTTAGTCTGATAGATATGGGCCTCACTCCAGGCTTGATCAATAGTGTCCATGTGTGCCAGAATGCTAGAAGCTTGCTGGAAAGACTGAGCGAGATCCTCCATGAACTTTTTAGTCTCAATGCGAACATTTCCAACCCACTTATTTGTTTCTTGAGCCATCTTCCTCAAATCCTCCAGGCTGTTGACTAATTCTCTTAGGAGTTTTGTTGGAAGTTCAATTGTCAGATTCTCCTGCCCAAATGGACATGCTAAGTGTTGCACATAACCAATCAACATCCTATGCTCCTTCAATTTTTTGTATTTTCCCTCTGTACGGAGCAATTTGTCTTTCAAATCCTGATTGGAGTTGTCATATTATTCAATTATTTGAGCTCCAATTGGATGACCTAGCTCAACAATAGTAATCACATAATTTTTTGGCATCTCCTCATCTTGATTGCACTCTTCTCCAGGAACAACCGCATGAAGCATACAAGAACTGGACTTATCTGTTGTTATCTTTGAATATTTTCTTGCTCTTTTCTTTTTGGGTGACTGACTGATTCTACTCAAGAATTCCTCCATCTTGATCATCTGGTCAGTGTCATCCTCAGGATCTCTTCTCATCCTCTCCATGAGCCAACCTGGTACTGCTTGTTGCAGATTACAAACAATGAGGGGCTACTCCTTTGTTGCTTCCTCCTCACGTATCTCCCCCCTAGTAGCATTTTTTTGAGGCTCATCAACCTCCATTTGATGGGTATTTTCTTCCAAACCCTGGGCCTCCTGCCCTATAGTATTCTTGTCCTCTAATGTTTCTTCAATCATATGTTGGAATTGATTATTTGTGGTTGTCTCCTCTTCTTCCTCTTGTTGACTCTCTATCCTAGGAGCATTGACACTTAGGCTATGTGGCTCCCTGAGTGGTGGCTAGCTTACTTCTTGAAGTTCTTGCTCTTTGTCTATTCTATTTCTTTGAACTTCAAATAAAGACACCTCCCGCACACTCAAAGAACGAGTTTGCAATCGTATAGGTGATGTTGCTTCCACCCTTTGAGGCATTGGTTGAACTTGTACTTCCCTTTGTGGCTCAGAAGCTTGGGAAACCTACTTTCTTTTCCTCACTGATGGCTGCCTCTGGTCACCTATGAGATTGTAAGTGAGAGTGATTGATTTACTCTTGAGCCTATTCACATGCCTCTCCACCCAACTCCTCGTAAATATCAAAATTGGAATGGATAGTGTGTCTAAATACGTTATCTCTGGCTCTGAAAAATCAGTGGTGGGACTGGCATGTTTCTCATTGAATCATAATCTGGTTGTATTACATTCGTGTCCTCATCCACTTGATCTAGAGCTGGAGAAATCTCGCACTCTCTGATCATCTTTAGAGGTAGCCTGGTAAACATTCTCCTCCTTACCTCAACATCATCTTCCGTATTAGCTTAGAAGTCTTCAATATGAGCCATGTTCCTGTACTTCACATTCTACACCATTCTGATGTTATTGTAAGGATCGAAATCCTGCTTGTGGGTGTCGTAATTGAGGTGAAAGAATTGCAACTCATCCTCAACTTCTTTGGATGCTTGTAATGAGGGAAAAACTTTGTTTAAATTTCCCATGGTAATCGGGAAGTCTAGTTCTCCTTTCTTCTTCTTCTTCTATATTTGGTCATAGGTAATGAGCTGCCTAGATACTTCTAACATTGCCATTATGTTAGTGGGGTACCTCAGTAATCTATATGGATACGATGTGAACCCCTGTAGCCTAATACAGGTGAACTTTGGAAATTGGATAAACCAATATCCATACTCTTCGATCAATTCATGGGCCTCTTTTGAAATTCTTTGCTAAGTTCTCCACTAAAGAGTCCTTGTTATATGCATTGTGAATGCATCATTCACTCTTTTGTAATTGGTTGTGTTGGTCAAGTGCAACTATGGGAAAGCCTCATATATTTTAAACTGCTTGAGACCACATCCAATTGGCTCCTTGTAAGTTACTCCTCTATACTTGGTCATCTGAGCCAACATATATATAACATATGAATTCATGTAGAACATCTTTGTTCTTCTCAGGTGCCTGAGATGCTCATCTAAATTGTCGCTTATCATCCTTTCCCAATCAACACACTCCTTCCCCTCCATTGCAACTCTAATGTAATAAAACATCCATGGTTCAAAAATATATGCTTGAGAGATTTCGTTTACCTAGCTGAGCATCATTATCAAGTCGTAGTACTCTTGCTTCACATCATCTAATATAATTTGATTAGGAAGATTGGTACAAGGAGGCCTGGGCTTTTACATCCAAATTGAATTAATCATCCCAGCACATCTCTCAAAGGAGAAGGCATACATCTTTTCAGCTCTTTCCTTTGTTTTTTACACCATCCTATCAGAAGTGGGAAATCCAAACGCCTCTCTAATTGCATTAGGAGTGAGATTGGAAAATAACTTTCCATCAGGAGAAACAATCATTCTTCGCTCTGGCCTATAACAATTGGTGCACTCCATGACTAGTTCTGGACACTGAATGGCTGCTAGAAAACCAGTAGCTGCATAAATTCCACTTTTCATAATATGGTGCGCTGTGACTGATGGAGGGTGGCCTCCTAGCCTATACATTCGTCCTCTGAGTGCTCCCAAGTTAAATGAACTGAGGTTAGTGTCAATCAACCCTCCCAACTTTGAAGTAAACTTTGATTCAGGAAGAAATGGCTTGCTGAGTTTCTTTATTATTTCCTACCTAGACGCATTAGCCTTGCTTGTTTCAACATTTGCAGCCTTGCTTGCAGCTTTGTTCGTCCTTGCAACATCTCCTCTTATTGCTTTAGCCATCCTGCAAAATAAAATATTTTCATTAGAAATTTAACTTAGAAAAGGAATTAACTTTGTGATGACTAGAATATGGAGCGAACTTTGAAAAGGAAAAGCCTTTAGCACTAAAATTCTGACTTGAAACCTCAACACTTCAGATAGCAAAACTAATATCTTTTCAACACTTAGAAATTATTTGCCCTCTTCAACAACTTCTCTTCAAATTTGATTTTCTTCACCCTCTGAGTTTCAAATTTGCACTTGTAGCTAGTGAGGAGAAATGAAAACTTTCTTTGCTCTTATAACCAAGTCTAAGAATATTTTGAATTCTAGAAGGAGGCTAATTTTAGCATGCTCATTAATTTCCTCCACTACTCTACAGAAGTTTGAAATTTTCCCTCCTCTGGCAATTTGCAGCAATTATTATTTCAAATATTAGAAAATTTCACCCCATTGACACTTTAGAAAATTTCATCTTTCAAGCCCTAGGAGTACTTCACCACATCTTGGAAAATATTAAATCATGTGCCTTAGAAGAATTCATCTCACAAGGCTTAGGCACATTTAATTCATCCAGCTTTCTTAAAAATATTTTATCATTTGTAAGCTAGGCGTCCATCTTGAAATCACAAGCCAAGGCATAATATTTTTCAAAATTAATTCCACCTTAGAAAAAAAATTCGTCGAATTTAAAATCACCAGGCAAGGCATGATATTTTTCAAAATTAATTCCCCCTTAGAAAATTTTCTAGATTCTTAAAAAAAACATTCCCCCCTTAGAAAAAAAAAACATTTTACAACTTTATTATTAATGGGGGTACATGAAGGTGTACATTTATTTTTTTACCCTTGAAAAATATTTTCCACTAATGTTCATCTATACTTTTCCAACCTTGGGCACATTTGAGGTATCTGGCTCACATTTCAACACCCTGGCAAAAATCTCTAACCTCCTTCACAAGATGGCGCATTTAGGGGGTCAAGCTTCCACTTTTGACTTCACACCTTAGAAAATTTAATCACCCCTTCTAGGTTGGGCGCATTTGGACCCTCATGGTTTGAATCTCATTCCTTAGAATTTTCTTGATCTTAGCTTCTCCTTTGGGTGCATATTAAGGGGTGTACTTTGATTATTATTTTTGAATTAGAAAATTTTCCATTTAATTTCTTTGGGTGCAAATGACCTCTCCCCATGTTGGGCACATTCAAGGGGGTCTTCTTCCATTTCATGCCTTAGAATATTTTTTTCCGGTCTCTAGCCACCTAGGGTGCATTTTGGGGGTGCTCCTGCCAATTTTCGTGACTTAGAATATTTTCATCAACTCCTTGGTGATTTGGGCACATTTTGGGGGTCTTGCTTCCACTTTCTATCACCTAGAAAATTTTACTCCTCCCTACTCCTTGATGGGTGCATTTAGGGTCCTCCACTTCCATCTTGACACCTTAGATCTTTTTCAGGGCTTCCTTCTTAGATGGGCGCATATGAGGGGGCCTACTTCCGTTTTCAAACACTTAGAAAATTTCCAAGCCACCCTCCTTCCCAAGGGCGTATTCTCGGGGGTCTGCTTTGATTTTTAATCTCTTTCATGCAACTTGTACTAGAGGGCACATTTACTAGGTTCAACTTCCAGTTGAGGGCGCATATTGAGGATGGTGGTTCAATTTTACCATCACTTAGAAACTTTTCAAGTCATCTCCATGTTCTAGGTGCATTTCAAGAGTTCTCCTTCCAATTTCTCCTGCCTTAGATATTTCCAAGCCTCCCTCCTCTTCTAGGGTGCATTTGAGGCGGTGAGCTTCCATTTTGAATAACTTAGAAATTTTGTGTATGCCTTCCCAACTTGGGCGCATTTTGGGGGTCAAGCTTCCATTTTGCTTCTAACTTAGGAAATTTTCATTCATCCAACATGCTACCTTGGGTGCATTCAAGGGTGGTGATGCCATTTTCATCTTCGCCTTGGAATTTTTCACCTCTGGAGTGCTAGGTAAACTTCTTAAGGTGGCTCTTTGAATACTTAGCCAATTTTGCTATGTTTTTCCCTTGCTTTCTATTTTTAGTAAACCTCTAATTCTTGAACTTCTGCAACTCCTCTTGGCTTGAAATTTTCCAAGCGTGATCCTCATGACCTATTTGACCTGTTCACACTTGTCTTTCGTGCTGAACTACTATTATTAGCCTTGTTCAGGAGGTGACTTACTATAAATAGTAAGTATGCAAATTGCGTTCAAATTTTACCAGCAGACTCCTTTAAGGATGTTGATTGCAATGGGATACATCGGTTTTCAAAAATTATTTCATTTTTCCCCTCATTTTAGGAATCAAAGTTGGAAACCCTAATTTCATTTGCATGTGCCTCTATTGACCTCGGTTTGACTCCGTTTTTGTTACATGTTTCTCTTTTCATGAAACTAAAGCTCTAGGGCCTGTTGGAGTGAACTTGCTAAAAATAGTAAGTGCCTAAAAAAGTGATCAACTTGACTTGCAAGTTACACCATCATGAAGCTCTTGACAAACCCAAAAATATTATCCTAACATGCACCAAAAAACCATACATGTAAACCCTAAAATTTTCTCCTGAAGGTAATACTACTAAAAAGTCATCATCTCGATTTGCATGTTATACCATCGTGAAGCTCTTGAAAAACCCAAAAATATTATCCAGATATGCATTGAAAAATCCAACATGCACAACCTAAAAATGGCTTCCGGAACCAAAATTGCTAAAAGTCATCATCTTGGCTTGCATTTTACATCATTGCTCTTGACAAACCTAGAAAGATTCTCCAGACATGCATTGAAAAAGCATACATGCAAACCCTAAAAATTTCTCTTGAAGCCAGAACTTGCTAAAAATAGAAAGTTGACAGAATTTGCTCAAATTTTGCAGGCAAGAAGTTTGAAGGACTCTAAATGTGGTGTAGTAGTTAAAATTTCAAAAGTCCTAAGAAAAATCTCCCAAATTGAGCACTTACTAAAAATAGTAAGTTATTAGAATTCAGTGAAAATTTAGTGGGAACCTGCCTGAAGCCTCCTGATCACAATGCCAAGCTTAGATTTCAATTTTCCAACTTAATTTGACCTCAAAGTAGCGTGAAGAATGAAAACCCTAATCTATCAAACTTCACTTCATACTTAGTCAAAATTTCAAACCACGTCAAGAGATAGCTACATCATCAAAAAGATAGAGGAAACAGAGAGAGAGACGCAAAACCAAAGCCAAAAGACTTGAATGGAGCAAAAATTAGGAGGTCCCCGTTTGAAATGGGGTGATGTGTGAAAATGTCACAACATCTTACGACTCCACAGGAAAGTGTTGAAAAATACTTTAAGAATTGAACCTTAGCTAATCTCTCTCAAACCATCATACGAAGATGAAACTTACTCAAAAGGGGAGAAGAATCCGATATTGGATCAAAACACCTTCATCCAAGATCCCTTGGGCATTCGTTTTATCTCTAAACCATCCTGACCTCCGAAATTGGCCATGGAAATTTATATAAGTATCTTAACTTCAAAAGCATCCTGGACATTACCTCACTGCCAGTCAAGCATCCATAGCCCCGATGAGGTTGTTGCTACAATCCCCACAAATATTGCTCCACTTCCAGCCAGGCGTCCATAGCCCCGGTGGAGTTATTCGCATGTTCCCAAAACCAATATTCAAAGTCTAATATTTCTTTCATTGTTCTTTTCTTTTCTTTCTTTCAAATATTTCTTTTTTGCACATTTTTCTTTTCTTTCATATTCATTTTTTGTCAATTCCACAATTGGTTGGCAAGCAATGAAGCTTCCAATGGGTTTGGGAATTGTAGTGGCGCTAAAGCAAGACGTAATATTTTCACTTGCCATATCCTTTCCCAAGAAATTAGAATGACTCGGAGTAGTTGTTAAGCAGGTAGGGCATCAAGATCCTTGGACTCATGTGTTAAGACACAATAACAGATTAACCTCCTGAGTCGGGTTTATCTCCAAACCGGATGATGACAAGAGAAAAAAAAACCTTGGCTTTTCAAAATTTGCACAAATCTATAAATCCAAATGGAAAGAAACCAAGTTGTGTAAGGAAAACATCATCATCTCTTTTGCTATGGGAAACCCAAAAATCAATGCCCATTCCAAACCCAAACCACTTGAGTGAACAACTCAATGGAAGAAACGCCAAACCAAAAACCCAAAGGGAAACAAACCAAAACCAAAATGAAACACACCAAAACCAAAAAGGCAAATGGAAAAAGAAAACCTAATCTAACTATGTACAAAGTAGGTCCCAAGAGGGAACCTAAGCTTGGAAATAATGCTTGAGGAATTTCCCATTGATTGGCAATGGGATATCCTCTCCTGTCAGTGTCTACAATCTAAATGCATTATCTCCCAAGATCTTAGAAATTTGATAATGTCCCAGCCACAATTTTTTGAACTTACCATGATCTCCTTTCTTCTCATGGGCCTTGTCCCAATATAAGACTAGATCAGAAATTCGGAAGGCCTTAGCCTTAGCTTGCTTTTCGAACCATCTTTTCACGACTCCTTGATGCTTAGCCAAGTTCTCTAATGCTTCATCTCTCTTCTCTTCTAAGTGCATCAATTGAGATAGCCTGGTCTGAATTCTATCCTCTCCTTCGAGATACTCTTGAATGAATTGAAGAGCCAGGATCCTCAGCTGAACTGGGAAGATGGGGTCCTGTCCGTAGACCAAATGATAGGGAGATGTTCCCAATGAATTCTTTGTCCTAGTCCTCTCTTCCCACAGAGAAAATCTCAGCTGCATATTCCAATCCTTGGGGTTCTTATCCACCAGCTTCTTGATAGCATTTAGTAAATTCTTATTTGTGGACTCTACAAGTCCATTCCCCTATGGATAATAGTTGGAAGAGAATTTCAAAGTAATCCCATACTCAAATGCCTAGTTAGAAATCTTCAAAGATGAAAAATTTGGACCATTGTCGCAAACCAAAGCATGGGGACATCCAAATATTGTAATAATATTCTCTTCAATGAATTTAATCACCATGTCTATTGTGCATAGCTTTAGGGCTTGAGCTTCTGTCCACTTGGTGTAGTAATCTGTCGCTGTTAAAATATATCTATGTTGTCCTAAAGAAGATGGATTGATCATTCCAATAAAATTTAAACCCCATTATGCAAATGGCCTAACTTCAATCACTGATTGCAAAGGCATAGCCGGATTTTTCCCTCTATCTACAGCTGTCTAGAAAATATGGCAAGCCTTCACATGTTCATAAGCATCTTTAAAAAGCATAGGCCAGTAGTATCCAACCCTTGAAACTTGATGAGTCGTGGCTAAACCACCTCCATGACCTATTCCAAATCTTTCATGAAAATGCTCCATAAGTTGCTTGGCCTCTTCTTTTCCTACACATCTTAAATAAATTCCTTCATGATTTCTTCTATAGAGTACTAATCCCTGAAGCATAAATCTCTGACTCTTCATCCTCAAGGATCTTTGTTGCACTGGATTCAAGTGTGAAGGACATCTATGGTTCAACAAATAATAAACAGTGCCATCATACCATTCTCCTAGAGACACTTCTTCCAACACATATTTTTGTTGCACAAGTCTTGGTCCAATTGTTGCGATCATTTGCGCCAAATCTTTCCCTTAGACCAACCTCATCTGTTGTATCTCCATGTACTATTCTTGCAAAGTGGTGACCTATTTGCCTCTCCTTTCTCTGAGTTCATTTTGCATCAAGAGTGTCTTCACCATGGTGTCCAGAACAATCGTATAGACTTTTCTTCTTAGGATGTAATGTCTAAACTTCTTGACTCCCTTCACGAAAGCATTATAAGCCTATTTTTCAACACTTGGATACCTCAATTCTACTTCTTTCAAGGGTGCACTTATGAAAGTTAGCATATGCTCATCCTTTTCTTCTGTTCTCTGAGTCAGCACTGTTGCACAAGTGTGCTTTGAAGCAAATGAATACAAATAGAATGGCCTAAAGTAATTTGGGCTAACTAACACTAGGGCGTCCACTATCGCTTGCTTAATCTCATCAAATTCCTTCCTAGTTTGAGAAGTCTAATCAACCTTAGCATTTTTCTTCAACATTTCATTCAATGGCCTAACAATTTCAAAAAATCTAATTATAAATTAAATGCCTTCCTAGTTTGAGGAGTCTGTTTGAGCAT
>VDFB02388637.1:0-36349 GCA_007258455.2 Sequoia sempervirens | reverse complement strand
TTGTTTTTGTAAATCTTGTAAATTATTTATTGAGCGTTTTTGCTCATTGTAAATACATCAAATATTTTACCAATTACTTGCGTAATATGGTATCAAAGCTCAGGGAAATAAAAAAATTTCGAAAAATTCATAATTTCTTTTCGAAATTATTTTGTTTAAAATTCCCGCGGTCGGCTTGTTCTTGAATCTTTGTGCGATCTGAAGGGTTTTGAGAGTGGATTTTTTTCGGGGTATTCATGTTTTGCTTCTGTAAGATCTATGTGAAGATTTTTGACAGGGTTTCCAAGCCGCATTTTGCATCTTCGTGGTCGCGTTTCATCATTTGTTCCTAGGCGCGCGCGGCTTCTATGTTTCTTCTGCATTTGGGCGCGTTTTTTGAGATCTTCTGGGCTCGCGTTTTTTAGGTGAAAAAAATCATGTGACCCTTGAAGACATGATTTGCTTATTTTCTAGCGCGTCTCTTCACTGTTTGTGGACACGTGGATCTTCTCTTGGTGTTTTTGAGCTTGTATCTTGAAAAGAGCACTTCTGGAATTGTTTGCAAAGAAAACTCGTGACCTCCATATTTTCTTCTGCAACTAGGTCGCGATTTTAAGCGACGTGTTCTCTCAATTTCTCCTGCTCGCGTTTTTCAAACCCTAAATCTGCACGCATTCTTTCAGTTCTTTTTTTGGACGCCGAATTTTCACTCGAATTTTTTTGAAGAATATCATCAGGATTTTTTCAGCTATTTTTCGGGCTAGGGTTTCCAATAAACCCTCAGATTCATGCCGAATTTTTTCCTGATCACATATTCTTTCTGGGTTTTTCGAGAGGCTTTCTGGATTGGCTTCTGATTTTTTTGGGTGTTTCAAAATCTGTGCCTTGAAATTTGTGCCAACGGATTTGTCTTGATTTTTGTGCCAGAAACTACCTCAATATATTGGAATTTGTGTCTTGAATTTCGTGCATTCAACCTCTTATGAATACCTTGTTTTTCATGCCTCGAAAAGCGTGCAAGATGGCGAGTTTGACCAACATTGTGTTGGAAGGCAATCAACGATTCAACAGCGAAAATTATAATACCTGGAAGCAGCGAATGATGACCATCTTTGAATATCGTTGCCCTGATCAGATTGTTCTAGGCAATGTTACCCGTCCCACAACAGCAGATAAAGCCCAAGAAAAGTTTGACAAGCAAAATTGTGAAGTGGTGATGCTCATTAAACTTTCAGTTACTGATGATCAGCTTCCAAAGGTTCCATCCGGCAAATCAGCAACCAAGATTTGGGAGCACTTGAAAACCTTGCATGAGACCTCCAACAAAAGTCGTGCATTCTTTTTGAAAAACGAGTTGTTCTCCATCATGATGGATGAGAGAATGTCCTTACACGAGCATCTAATAAAGATTCAGGACATCTGTGATCAGTTGGAGGCGATTGGTCGGAAGATGGAGGAAGAAGACATGGCAATAATCACCTTGAAAAGTCTACCAAAGTCATATGAGCACTTTGTAGAAACCCTCAACATTACCTCTACTAATGTTGATCTGAAGTTTCTAGAACTTTGTACCATCCTCTTGCAGTAGGAACACTAGAAACAACAGTTTGGTAGTAGTGCCTCATTGTCCTCTACAGAGCAAGCCTTTGTAGCTAAGTCTCAACCTAAGAACAAAGGGAAAGGTCAGCCTTCGCAGCAAAAAGGCTCAAGTCAACCTCCAAGCAACCCTAAGAAAAAGAACATTCAGTGTAATTATTGCCACAAATATGGTCGTATGAAGAAGGATTACCGTTAGCGTTTGGCTTCTGAACAAAAGAAGTAGGGAAGGTCTCAACAGAAAGTGAATGTTGTCAAGCACACTGAGCAGAAGGAATCTACCTTTTACGCTTTTATGGCTAAAAGGCCTGCAGATCATGTGAAGTCCTCTGCCTAGTACATTGATTTAGGTACTTCACGACACTTCACACATCGGCATGACTGGTTCACAGACTTCTCTCCCTTCAGTGACTCAGTTATTTTTGGAGGAGGTGAAGAGTATACAGTTGTCAGTAAGGGCACTATTCAGATTCAATCTGGTGGGAAGAATCTCATATTTCTCAATGTTTACTAAGTTTCTGGCATGGAACTAAACCTTCTCTCAGTCAGTCAGATTATGCGCCATTTTCCTCAGTTGGATGACGTATTCAATGCACACAAATGTTTGATTGTTGATCGGGAGACTCGCACCACTGTAGTTGTTGGCACTGAGGATAATGGTTTATACAGACTTGTGGATACAGGTGATTCTCCAGAATTACCCATGGCAGCCAGAAATTCTGCTATTACCAGTCTTTGGCATCAGCGATATGGGCACTTAAATGTGCACTATCTCTCTCAACTAGCTCGAGAGGGACTTGTAGCTGGTCTACCTGACATCCAGACTCAGCATCATGGCATTTGTGGAGCTTGTCAGGCTGGGAAGTAGCACAGGACACCGTTCACGGATGGTGACTCATGGCGAGCCTCTAAGGTACTACAGTTGGTTCACACTGATGTATGTGGGCCAATGAATACACCTTCTATTACTGGTTGCAAGTATTTCTTGCTTTTTGTTGATGATTTTAGTCGTAAAATGTTGGTGTACTTTCTTAGATAGAAATCAAATGTGTTTATTGTATTTCAGAAGTTTAAGGCCTTAGTAGAGAAAGAGTCTGGTTGTTGCATAATCACTCTTAGGTTAGATAATGGGGGGAATTTTGTTCTACTGCTTTCTCCAACTTCTATGATACACATGGAATTAACGCCAATTAATCACACCCTACACTCCTCAACAAAACAGTGTTGTAAAGCGGCGCAATCTTACAATTGTTGAGATGGCCCACTCCATGTTACAACATAGAAGTGTTCCTAACAAATATTGGGAAGAAGCAGTTTATACTGTTGTCTATCTCCTTAATCAGTCTCCTACTCATGCTGTTAAGGGGAAGACTCCTAAGGAAGCTTGGACTGGTTGCCAACCTAGGATCAGTCATCTGAAAATCTTTGGCTCTTTAGCATATGTATGGATTCTAGATGCCAAGCGCTCAAAGTTGGATTTTGAGAGTCAAAAGCTTATATTCACAGGGTACAGTGACAACCATAAGGCATATAGGTTGATTGATGTAGACACTGATCGTCTCATCTCCAGTCGTGATGTTGTCTTCGATGAAGAACGAGGACCTTTTCACCTTTCCTCGTTTCCTCGTTTGTTCCGCATTTTGAGGATCATCCCTTGAAGGCTTCTGATTTGGGTGTGTGTCTTCCGTTAGGTTCACCTGATGGGAGGGATGATGAAGACTCTGTCTTTGATGATGCTCAACCTGATTTTCCTCCGGATGATATTGATCTTCCACCTGATGAACTTGTTCCAGATCCACAACCAATTCCAACTCCTCCTGTTACATCTGATGTTGGCATTTCTACTCTCTGGCCTAAATGGTGGGCTAAGACTATTGGTGATCTTCATGATGATGAGCTCATTGAGGATAGATCGTCTAGAAACAAGAGCAAATAGCAGCATACAGTCAATTTTGCTCTCATGGCTGACATTCAAAGTGTCTATGAGCCTTAGACATATTCAGAGCTAAAGGAATTCCTGAGTAGGAAAAGGCTATGGAGGCTGAATACCAGAGTCTTCAGAAAAATCACACTTGGGTCCTTTTTGATCTTCCTCCAGGGAAGAAGCCCATTAGCTACAAATGGGTGTATAAGGTTAAATACAAAGCTGGCGGAACCCTCGACAAGTACAAAGCTCGTCTCGTTGCTAGGGGGTTCTCACAGAAAGAAGGCATTGACTACGAGGAGACTTTTGCTCCTACAGCCAAGATGAGTACCATTAGGCTAGTCCTTGCCTTAACAGCCCAGTTTGGTTGGAAAGTCCATCAGATGGATGTTAAGAGTGCTTTCCTCAATGGTGAGTTGAAGGAAGAAGTCCACATGACGCATCCTCCAGGATTCAAGGTTTCCGGCCAAGAACACAAGGTGTGCAGATTGGTAAAAGCACTTTATGGCCTGAAACAAGCTCCTCGGGCTTGGTACATAAAGATTGACAAGTACCTCATAGATCATGGTTTTCAGAGGAGTCCATCTAACTCTAATCTGTATGTCAAGCATACTAGTAGTGATATACTTATTCTTGTTGTCTATGTGGATGACCTGATCATTACTGGCAACTCGGCACATTTGATCACTGAGGTCAAACAGGATCTGTGCAACACATTTGACATGATAGATTTGGGACTTTTGCATTACTGTTTAGGTGTTGAGGTTTGGCAAACCGAGAACAGTATCTTCATCTCCCAGTCCAAATATGCTCGAAGTCTACTGGATAAGTTCTGAATGCAGAATTGCAAACCTGCCTCACACCCATGGAAAAAGGGCTCAAGTTGTCAACTAAGTCAGACTCACCTATAGTAGCTAAATCCTTGTTTAGGCAACTAGTGGGCAGCCTCATTTATCTCATTGCCACTAGACCTGACCTCAATTTTGCAGTGAGCTACATTTCACGCTTCATGACAACCCCCAAGGCTAATCATTGGGTAGCAGCGAAGTGTGTGCTGCGTTATGTGAAGGGCACTTCTGATTATGGACTTCTTTACACTAGGAGTCACGACCTAGACTCGGTGGTTTCACAGACTCAGATTGGGTAGGTTCGGTTGATGATAGGAAATCAACATTTGGGTATGTGTTTAATTTAGGACTGGTGCAGTCACATGGACTAATAAGAAGCAGCAGGCAGTGGCTCTCTCCTCGACAGAAGCAGAGTATCGAGGAGAAGTTAAGGCAGCTTGTGAGGCAGTTTGGCTTCGCCAGATGCTTGCGGATATGCAAATATCTCCCACCCGGGGGGGGGGGCCGCCCCACCCGCCTCCCGCCGCTCCCGCCCCCCCACCCCCCCCCGCCGATGGGGTTTGCGGAGCTAGATTAGTTGGAAGCTATGGCCCCAACGATATAACATATGTAAGGATAGAAGGCACTTCTTTGTTTCTTGCCTGGGGGTGATAGGATGGAGGGGATTCTTGCTCTTGTCCTCCGGATGGAAGCAGGTCCTACTCCCTTGTTCTGTGATAATCAGGGAGTTCTCAAACTTGCCAAGAATCCAATCTTCCATGAAAGAACCAAGCATGTGAAAACTCATTGTCACTTCATTAGGAAGCTTGTTGAAGACGGATCAGTTCAGTTGTTGTATGTTCCGACAAAGGATCAGACAGCAGATATTCTCACCAAGTCGCTCAATCTAGATAAGTTTGTAAAATTCAAGGGGCATCTTGGTGTAGTTGACAGATTGAGCATTAAGGGAGGGTATTAAAATAATATTTTCTAATTATTTATTTAATGCTCAACTTTGTAATATATTGTATTTTTGGTGATAAGATCGTCTTCGATCTTCTCTGAAGTTTCTTTTTAGAAACTTTTTGTTTTTGTAAATCTTGTAAATTATTTATTGAGCGTTTTTGCTCATTGTAAATACATCAAATATTTTACCAATTACTTGCGTAATAGTAAATTTAGTATTTTTGGTTTTTAAATTCTACTATTTTGAGATTTTACAAATAAGAGTCCTAGGCGGAAGAGATGCCCCATGGTCATGGCATCTAGATCAAATGCCAAACTGCAAAGGTAAATAATAAATTAGTAAATTACCAAATAAAAATTATGTCATTGCCTTCAATTTTTAAAGGTATCAACCATCCATTGCTTTTTGTCATCTAGAACTATTATAAAATCCATATGGTGTTGTCTAGATCCACTCGAAACACCTAAAGATGTCATTCAACGTTGACAAATACTGAAGCTTGGAGTGAGCACTCACTTGAGGCACAAAGAGAGAACCAAGGCACCCTTAGTTAAGGAGATTGTTCAGCCTTCTATTCCTAACATTATTCTACACATAACATAGTAAATCAGAAAAAAGAAAGTGGAGGCATTCATTCACATATCAATTCAATCATGTTGCAAAATAGACTATATTCTATAATTGCAGTCTTTGTTGAAAACCAAAGTGAAACTATTGCAATAAAATCTCTTACAAGTATATGCCAATCTGAAATATAATTTTTTATCCAAGGATTACCATATGATGATTATGTGACTGCATAAAATCAGCAAACCATATGAACACAAGTTTTACATGGAGAAAACCTTTCGGGAAAAAACTCCACACAAGAAAGAAGGCAAATATGTATTAATCCGACACACAAACACTCTCTTCACTCTAACAACCCTTCAGCAACACCTGTGTACCTATAAAATAAAGATAAAACTTTTATCTTGTGCCTCTAATTTATAGAGAAAAGGGAGAGGAAAACAACAAATAATTTCCCAAAACAATATACCATCAAACCATGGTAAAATGCAAAAACCTCTCGCATCCAAAATGAAGAGGCTCTTTCAAGAATAATAAGTGTAACTCCCAATGTGACATGAATAGCAAAAATAACCTCTAGACTAATAATAGACAGCATCTTTGACCTGTAACTCCATAATGCCCCATATCCCAAGGTAGGCATCCAAAATCATCACCCATATCCACTACTCAATTCTCACGCCCAAGTTGAGATATGTGCTAAAATAAGATTCATATTCGCCACTGTCAAATCCACATCCTTCATGAATGCATACAACTAATGCCAAGATTCTTGAGGAATATTAATTACGAATCATTTTCCAACTACACCCTAGGCATCCAAGGACACTTTCCAAGAGTGTTGGAGAAACATAAAATATGCATAGGATTGCAAGGCAAATGGCACCTTATGTAAGATCCCCTACCGGATTGTGTAAGTTTTTGCGATTGATTCAGTTTGATAGGCGTTCCACTTTATCAAACTATGCTCATTACAATGCATCTATGATAACAACCTTCAAAATGAAATGTTTAAACAAATCTGATAAGCAACTTCTATATTCCAACATTCTTACAAATGACTGTGAATGACTTTTTAGGAGCAGATATAAACCACAGACCTCTTTAGTATCAGGTTGAGAGCAAGTATTTGAGCAATGAATAAGTAACTGAACTTGAGATGTACAACAGTGAGTATGAGGTTTACAAATTATATCAAGCTGTCTGGAACAGCAATACATCCAATTCACTTTCTACACAGCCCAATAATGGCAGCAATAAAAATACTCAGAAAATGTATTTCAGACTTGTACAGGTGGATAATGAGACAATGTAATGAGCAGATATGAAGTGTTTGAACTCAGAAAATGATACAGTGACCAAGTAAACGCAATATATGTTTCCAGAATCTGCTACAACAGCACTAACCTGCATTTACATTAATTCTCTGATCATTTATTACATAGACAGCAAGAATCCAAACATGGTTTGGATGTTGGAGCTGAGACAGTGTTGTCAGCGACCTAGTAACAGATTTTACCCTTGAATAAGGGCAGCGACCAACCTTCTAAACCTTCCTGAACCCACACGCCTGGCTGGTGATGGTCATCAACTCTGCTCCACACGGCATAGACTGGAAATGGCTGGCGTCCAACCTCAATACTCCTCATCAACCCTTGTTGCAACAAATTGCATCCTCTTATTCCTATGTGCAAGGTCTATAGTGTCCAATATGCAGAGATATTTGTGCACCTGGGGCAGAAACTCCACGACCTGTCTGGAATAAAGCTCACGCTTTTGCTCTAAATGTTCAAACACTATGCTGAAGGTTTAGCAGCAGTACGACCCTAGAATATGGAACCACTGCAAAGAAGTTATTCAGTGAAACCAAGAAGTTTAGAAAGGGATATCACCCATATTGCGTGATAATAAGATATTCATTCAAACTTCAAAACCCTTGCTTCTCAGACAAGCTGATTTCAATCGTTAACCTTCAAATTTATCTCCGAAGGAGACACATAAATTTCCTTATTGTGCAAGTGTGAATCCCGATCCGCCAACACCAGCTACGCAGGGATCTTTCACCACTGAAACTGGAACCCGTAGGAATACCACCTAGGTTCGAACCCCAAAGAGCTCCTTCAAAATACAAACCACAAAATAAAATAATAATCCAAAATATGAGAAACTAAGCTCTCAAATCCTTTTTATAAAGCCTTTTTGCCTTTTTAGGGTTTTCCCGCCTAAATCACTTAACACGTTATTATAAAGTGACTTTATTAATTAAACCTTATAATATTTCTCATCATCACTTTATGACCCCATAATATTTAATCATTTAACATTACCTTTATATTTGTACTTTTGCAAGGCAACATTAAATAATTAAATACATTAATATTATTTAGGTGAGCTGGAAAACAAGGACATTACAATCCTCTCTTCCCAAAGATTGCTTGCCCTCAAGAAATCTACAACTCCAAACCAGCCCAACTGCCACAGCACCTAAAGCCAGAGCAAGAAATCAACTGCATCTATCCACCAACCACCCGAATCCCAAATGATCCTGCAGAATGCTCCAACCCATAACTTTTGTATGCAGCTAAAGCCCCAAACACTATCATGCTCTGGCCATCGGTGAAGCCATCCACCCTGCATTAAGATTCCTGGATCCCAAATTTGAAAATCATCCTCATATAAATTGCACATAGGGATCTGTACCACCTGTTGTTTTGTGAATTTAGTCATCCAAGAACACAATATTTTTTAGTGCAACAATAGCTGTCTCATCTGGGTACTTGGTCAAAAAGCTCATAACCTCATGTATCATAACTGTCCATAGGTGCATTCCACCTGGGTCTATCATGTCCCCGAAATTAGAACACTTTGAGATACAAATAAGTGAAAATGAACAACACAATACATATTAAAATTAAAATTATAAAAGAAAATATTATTGTTTTAATACATTTATAATTACAATCATCATAAGATAATATTGTAATTATAAATATATATCAACGATACACAATAAAATCAATTAATATAAATACTATCATAATTATCAAATAATTATTAAGAGATAATATTATAAATATTAAAATATACATATTTAAATAATAAATATAAATAATACTATAAATAAATATAAATAATATTACAAATAAATTAAAAATAAAATAGTAAAATATAATACACATCAAAACAAAATAATAAAAGGAATATAATTTGAGATATCATTAAGGAATGTTTAACTAAAAGTCATGTCCATTTGTGGGGTTATCTCTATTCAAAGAGATGCCTCTCTTCGTGGAGGTATAAGGATATAAAATAAGTTTGTGGGATGTGGAGAAGAGGGTAAGTGGAAGAAAAAGGAAAAAGATATATTAAATACACATCAAATTTTAAGAAGAAGATAGAAGAGAAAAGGAATGAAGATATAAAAAGGAGATCTATCAATAGTGTGTAGAGAACAATAAAAACAAAAATTAGAAAGGTTTGGAATTAGTTTTCAAAAGGCAGCAATCATTTCAAAAGGTTGTGTCTCTTCTAATGAATGTCTCTTTTCAAAAAGATACATCTTCTCATTTGAATGTGAAGATATAAAAAGAGAAAGAATGAGATATGTATAGGGAGGAGGAAGGAAATAGAGAATAAAATGGGAAACAAGAGATAAAATATAGGCTGCAGATCATCTGAAATTTATAAAAATAGGCAGATGGAAAGTAGATAAGTATTTATAAATATAAGGAGATAAGTATTTTATGAATTTAAATAATAAGTTAGATAAATGTTTGTACATTCAAATAATGATGTTGATAAATACATCATGGATTTCAATAATAGTCTAATTAATAGTAATTCATGCATGATGCTATTTATTTAATGTTACCTATTTTTTTTATTAATTGCATGGGGAATAATAAATCATACATGCTACTAGTTATCTTATAACATTGCTGATACGTTACACTTCATTGACATTATTGTATGTAATTACATATATATATATATAATACGATTATACAATAAAGATACTTGTAGCAATTATTGAGCCTTATAGGTAATTGTGATTATTTGATAGAAAAATGAATAAATTTATGAATGTCTTTATCCTATGATTGATCAGGAAAAGGAGAAAAAGAATGCAATATGAACACTAGACCATCATAAAAAGATATCTTCAAGAAATCAAGGCAGATTTAGGGTAATCCCAAAATGGGGACATTGCAGGGTCCCATGGACAAATTGGAAGTTCATCATTCCCAACACCTGTTGACCTTCGTTGCACCACTTTGATAACCTCTAGAATCCAATTGTACCAAGTCTCAAATATCTGTTTCTAGAAGTAACCATCTAAAGTGAGCAAACTAGGAAACTTGCCAAATTTGGATCCATCACCTGTGGTCAAAAACATATCATACTAGAGTGAACTAGAAAACCCCTTATTCAACCCACCTCTATGTGACATCAAGGCCATGGTCAAATCTCGTGTATGTGAACTGAACATAAACTGATGAACACACCTCATTATGCAATCGAGGTGAAATTCACCTGTCTGAGTCAACGGAATCCCAATAGTCATGAGGATTCCCTACTTCACTACCATCATTAGAAGATGACTCATGACTCAAAACATGCTAGACAGAACTAGTAACAACACCATCAACTCCCTCAGCAGCCCTAATGGCAAGGTTTCTATCTGAAAGCAATTGCAAGTACCTTGATCTTATGTCTTCAAGGGCGTGCTTGATAGTTTGCAAATTTGATGCCTTCCTTCCCTTGGACCTTCTTGCCCCGCTTCAAAATTAATTATCCAAATGAGATATTCGATAAACTTATCTGTCTTATCAAAGCGAAACAAGATTTTCTCAACCTCATCTTCAGTGACTTGCAACTATTTCTTCCATTCATGCCTCTAATTAGGCCAAAGGTCACGTTCAACTGCATAGAAAGAATTTTCTGATTTGCTTCCAAAAGAAAGAAACATACCATCAAAAATGCTATGTTCCTCACTGGATGATGCTCTGCAATCCTCTTGACAAGAAGACAAAACAACACTATGATCCAACGTACAAGTCTCAAAAGAAGCCATCTTCTCCTTGGAAGGTTGTCCAATAACAATCTCTATATTACCAATGTAGAGCCTCATGCCCATAATAATTTTAAGCACCCATTCCACTGGTGACGCCTGAACTTGTATCCAAGATTAATGTGTTTGTGTTATCAACAACCCACCGCACTTTGAGTGGTCTTCTATGGATGTGAAAGATGCCCCACACTAGTGCATAGAAACACATACGAACACTTGACAAGCTGCTGGTATAATCAAAACAGCACCATGCAATATGTAAATCACGTCTATGATGGAGCAAAAGGTATCTCCAATTTCATATGATGATAAGGACTCAGCATCAAACCAACCTCCAACACCCAGAACGTGACCCCAAACTCTCCTAACCATCCAAACAGTTGTTGTTCTCAAAGTGTACCCTGAATACTCCTTAACCAGCAAAGTAGGACAGCCATCAATCAACAATGTAGGAGGTAGGAACCAATGGGATAGGGCTGGAATACTTCTGCCCTCATGCATATCTCCATACCATAGACCATAATCCATCGAAAACTAGAGCATATATGTAATGTCCCCATTTTGGGATTACCCTAAATCTGCCTTGATTTCTTGAAGATATCTTTTTATGATGGTCTAGTGTTCATATTGCATTCTTTTTCTCCTTTTCCTGATCAATCATAGGATAAAGACATTCATAAATTTATTCATTTTTCTATCAAATAATCACAATTACCTATAAGGCTCAATAATTGCTACAAGTATCTTTATTGTATAATCGTATTATATAATATATACAATAATGTCAATGGAGTATAACATATCAGCAATGTTATAAAATAACTAGTAGCATGTATGATTTATTATTCCCCATGCAATTAATAAAAAAAATAGATAACATTAAATAAATAGCATCATGCATGAATTACTATTAATTAGACTATTATTGAAATCCATGATGTATTTATCAACATCATTATTTGAATGTACGAAGCATTTTATCTAACTGTGCTGAGATTCTTAAGGTAGCATGCTCGCTTATGTTTATAAGTAGCATCTGCTTGTCTGTACTGTTTTTTATAAATTTCAGATGATCTGCAGTCTATATTTTATCTCTTGTTTCGCATTCTATTCTCTATTTCCTTCTTCCTCCCTATACATATCTCATTCTTTCTC
This sequence comes from Sequoia sempervirens, assembly GCA_007258455.2. Taxonomy (NCBI): domain Eukaryota; kingdom Viridiplantae; phylum Streptophyta; class Pinopsida; order Cupressales; family Cupressaceae; genus Sequoia; species Sequoia sempervirens. The sequence continues at coordinate 24,260 of VDFB02388637.1, read as the reverse complement.
TTTTCATATCTTCACATTCAAATGAGAAGATGTATCTTTTTGAAAAGAGACATTCATTAGAAGAGACACAACCTTTTGAAATGATTGCTGCCTTTTGAAAACTAATTCCAAACCTTTCTAATTTATGTTTTTATTGTTCTCTACACACTATTGATAGATCTCCTTTTTATATCTTCATTCCTTTACTCTTCCATCTTCTTCTTAAAATCTGATGTGTATTTAATATATCTTTTTCCTTTTTCTTCCACTTACCCTCTTCTCCACATCCCACAAACTTATTTTATATCCTTATACCTCCACGAAGAGAGGCATCTCTTTGAATAGAGATAACCCCACAAATGGACATGACTTTTAGTTAAACATTCCTTAATGATATCTCAAATTATATTCCTTTTATTATTTTGTTTTGATGTGTATTATATTTTACTATTTTATTTTTAATTTATTTGTAATATTATTTATATTTATTTATAGTATTATTTATATTTATTATTTAAATATGTATATTTTAATATTTATAATATTATCTCTTAATAATTATTTGATAATACATATATTTTATTATCGATTTTATTTGTGTATCAATATATATATTTATAATTGTACATATTCCATGTGATGATTAGAATTATAATGTATTAAACGATATAAATATTTTCTTTTAGTAATTTTAATATGGGATTGTGTTATTCATTTTCTAATGGTTTGTATCTCAAGAGTGTCTCCAACTTGGGACATGACAATATACTTTTGACAAGAAACACAGATCCTTCATCTAATGATTATACGATTACGAGTCCTGACATCCTGAAATCAGGAGGCCCCATGCACCTTTATGTAGGAATTTTAAATTTAAGAAGACTCACGCTTGACCAACAGCAGCAAGGCACCTACTCACATCCTGAGGAACGGGATGGAAGATCCCCAACCACTGCATGTACCATGCCATAGAGCCAACCCAGTCTCAGGCGATGACATTGAACCAAACTTAACCTGCCAAAGCTCGCCAATATTGGGATCTTGGATCTTTGAAGGACAAGGAGTGCTCTCTAACTGGCAGCATCACCAAAAGCCCAAGTACAGCCTATCAACCTCCCTTCTCCCAAAGCATCCTACTGGCCCCAATGAGGCCTATGGAAGATGGTCACATCCTGCAGAAGGCAACAGTCTATTCTACTGTCACCATACCCTCTTTGATTACTTGTAAACTATCGTGAGAAGATTCTTCTTCAATTCCATTTTGTCTTCTCTCCAAGTGAACTTTCCAAAGGTGATCTTCAATCAGTTTGTGAACTCTATCATAATGTGATAATGCTGCAATAATTTTATTTTCACTCACCTTCAATTGGTTCTCCAAATTGTGTGAATTATTGTTTTATAGATAAATCACCACATGAAGTGCCAGCCAAATTATTTCTAGCACTTTGAGTCACACAACCTGCCTTTCTCTACATCATCTATATATCCTCATTGGATTTGGAACTAGGCATCCCACAAGTAGAATCATCATCAATACCCTCATTAGGTGTCATAACATAGGAGGGCTCAGTTTGTACTTTGAACTCATCATCCAACTAGACCGATTCACTGAATGATGGCTTGTTTTCTTCCTGTAGAGAAAGTGGAACATGTATACCAAATGAGATCAGATCTTTTACAGATAATTGTTCCTTGAACTTCTCAATTTTCTGCTCAACCAATCTTCTTGTGAAATCATATGTTGCGGTTGAGACATGTTCCTCTTTTCTCCAAATGACCAACAAATTTGATTGCAACTGCTTGCAAACATCATCACCTTCATCTAGAATCAAAGACAAAATAGCTAGCAGCCTAGCATACTTGTTTTAACACAGTTTGAATGACATTTCCTGATTTTGGTTATGAAGCAGTGGAACATCTGAAGAATCAATTCATCACACCCAAGGTCCATCACAAAGAGGCATAGCCTAACCTTTGCCATAATTTCCAATATTTTAACTCTCTGACTAAAGGTAGGGTTTTTGACATCATATAACCCCTGAAAGCACTCCACCATCCACTTAAGTATTTCCCTCATGATGTCATCGTCATAGGGTGAGTAAGGAGCTGCAATTCTTGCAACTTCACTAATACAAGTGACAACTGCAAGTCTTACCTCTTCGTCCTAATGTCTCGTAAGCATTGGCTTAACCAAAGAGTGCACCAATGAAGACATAGCTTTACACATCGGCTAGGAAGGTGATTGACCAACCTTGCATGGACTACATTCCACTTCCTTCAACATGCTAGAAGAACTATCTTCGACTCAGGTAAGTGTTTTAGCTTCTTACCTATATATTTCAGCTTCTCATGGACTCTGGTAGCCTCCTGTTCTTTATTCCATTTCCACACAAAACCAGGCTGATCCTACATCATAGATTCAAGCAACGAATCCATGTGATCACTAGAAGTATCCATGATTCTCAAACTGAAATTTTGATCTGCAGTTGACTAACTGGAGTTAACTTTTTACTGTTCACCCTCAGGCTGGCAAGATGCAAAGCTCTAATACCACTGTAAGATCCCCTACCGGATTGTGTAAAGTTTTTGCGATTGATTCAGTTTGAGAGGTGTCCCACTTTATCAAACTATGCTCATTACAACGCATCTATGATAACAACCTTCAAAACGAAATGTTTACACAAATCTGATAAGCAACTTTTATATTCCAACATTCTTACAAATGACTGTGCATGAATTTTTAGGAGCAGATATAAACCACAAACCTCTTTAGTTTCAGGCTGAGAGCATGTATTTGAGCAATGAATAAGTGACTGAACTTAGAGATGTACAATAGTGACTATGTGGTTTACAAATTATATCAAGCTGTCTAGAACAGCAATACATCCAATTCACTTTCTACATAGCCCAATAATGGCAGCAATAAAAGTAATTGTATCTAGACTCTTGGAACAAAGATAATGGAGGACAAAGGAAGGAGTAGAGGAAGTGGCTTAAACTGGGAAATGATAGACTAAGTAAATATCAGGTTTCCTAATCTGTTACAAAGGTGCACTAACCCAGATTACATAATTTTTGTGTTCATTTATAGTTGCAGAATCATAAACTAAATGATGGATGAGATGTTGTCAAATAGTCCTAGTAACAGAGTTTACCCTTGAATAAGGGCAGTGACCAACCTTCTAAACCTTCCTGAAGCCACACACCTAGCTGGTGATGGTCATCAACTCTCTCCACATGGCATAGACTGCAAATGACTGGCGTCCAACCTCAATACTCCTCATCGACCCTCATTGCAACAAATTGCATCCTCTTATTCCTACATGCAGGGTCTATAGTGTCCAATATGCAGAGATATCTGTGCACCTGGGACAGAAACTCCACGACCTATCTAGAATAAAGCTCACGCCCTTGCTCTGAATGTTCAAACACTATGCTGAAGGTCTTTGCAAGAGAAACGACCCTGTTTGCAGACTGAAACCAACTTGAGAGATGGCGTCCCAATTACCAATGCCCAAATGAACTCCAAATCCACGCTAAGCTTCAAGGAAACTCTGCAGGTAATAACATCCTCCACAAACCCTTAATATTTCCATCGTCCATCTTCTCAGTTCTGTTCAGAATGGAAGTACCTCTCACGCCTAGGGTTTAGCAGCAATACGACCCTAGAATATGGAATCACTACAAAAGTGAAACCAAGAAGTTTAGAAAGGGATATCACCCATAATGCCTGATAAGGAGATATTCATTCAAACTTCAAAACCCTTGCTTCTTAGACAAGCTGATTTCAATCGTTAATCTTCAAATTTATCTCCGAAGGAGACACATAAATTTACCTTATTGTGCAAGTGCAAATCCTGGATGAATCCGCCAACGCCAACTAGGGAGAAATCTTTCACCATAGAAATTAGAACCCGTAGGAATACCACCTAGGGTTTTGAACTACGAAGAGCTCCTCCAAAATACAAACCCCAAAATAAAATAATAATCCAGAATATGAGAGAATGAGCTCTCAAATCCTTTTTATAAAGCATTTTTGCCTTTTTAGGGTTTTCCCACCTAAAAAGGCAAAAAGGCTTTATAAAGTGACTTTATTAATTAAACCTTATAATATTTCTCATTGTCACTTTATAACCCCATAATATTTAATCATTTAATATTACCGTTATATTTGTACTTTTTCCAAGCAACATTAAATAATTAAATACATTAATATTATTTAGGCGAGTTGGAAAACGAGGACATTATACCTTAATCCTAACAATCTTAGCATTGGACAACTACTCGTATATTTGTCCAACGCGCTTACATTTGATGGTCTAATCCCATAACCTATTGTAAAAAAAGTGGCAATGTGGGATATCCATAACGAAAAGGCAAAGATGGGAGCCTGCTAGACATAGAGCATGTTGTGTGTTTCCATGAAAAATGAATGTATCATGCATCCCTTGATATTCATTTCTCCATGATCTTAGAGATAGTCAATCCATGTGTTTGTGTATGTTGTTTCCTCTGTATCTCATCTCAATTAATAGTCACGCTTTATAGCATCCTCTTTTCTTGCATTCTATTCCTCAAAACTTAGTAAAATACACCACTGTACTTGCACAATATTTTCAACACTTAACAAAACTATGGCCAGCATTCCACCACGCTTAATTGCTTTTGTGTCCTAAAGCACACTCTCTAATGTTATGTGTCATCATGTGGGAGATGTCAATGTCTAGGGCTTCTAGTGCAGCTTGGTAGATGGATTGCTCAAACATTTTTTACCTTGCAATTGTGGCTGCCATCCCATGAACCAGTTCCCAACCAAAGCAAGTTGAGAAAATCTCATTCTTTCTCTTGGTAGTCCTTGTTGTATTGCTTTGCCATATTGGATAAGTGGTCTATACACCAATTATCACCTCTTAATTGATGGCTTCAAGTTGGAATGACTAAAAGGACTTCTAAACGTATCTTTGTCAGCCAAAACATCCTATGACATCATAAGTTCTCGGTGCTGCAGTTAACAAGTTGCAATTTTAGTAAATATTGGCAACCACTAATTTCCTTACCTTTGTTCACGAAGTTTGTCTTGGTTTCCTCCTTTCCACATGAAGATGCAAGATTTGGGTGAAGCTTCCAACACCTCTCTTCTAAGTGAGCTGTCCCTACAAAATGTAAAACAACTCAGAATCCTGCCTTATCTTGTGCCTACTTCATTCCTTTCAACCTAGAATATTGCAAGAAAACATCTTGTGCCTATCATTCCTTTCAACCTAGTCATCTACTTTCCTTGGCCATGGCTCCTGATCCTTGTTTCTCACCCGCATGTCAGTTGTCCCCATTCTTTCCTTTCGCTTGAATGAAAGTTTCTCTCTTATCCTATTCCTAAGATAGTGTGTTTAGCAAACACCCCTACCCAATTTCTAGGATTCATCACAGACAGCCTGAGGCACCCAAAGCATTCTCCAACACACTCACCAACATCCACAGTACTCCACCAAATTGAACAGCCAACGTCCTAAATTTGTTTTCTGTACCTTTACACCTTGCTGCTTTTGTTGGCAGGAGACCACTGTAATATACACCCTGTGACAGAAAACTATCAGGGATCGGGCACTGGGAAATCATCCCACCTAAAAATAGAATGTACATTCTTGACATCTCCAAAGGATAATGGCTATAATCATACCAAGTTAGTGGTATAACCAGCAAGCTGGCATTCTGTAAAATGATATTTTAATGGGGTGAGTCCTTTGAAAATCCAAATAGACTCCATCCACAAGATCCATAGGGTCCAGCCTCCTGTAATTGATTCTCCATCATACATTGAGCATCAATCTTTGTTTGAGTTCTAAAGAAGTTTCTCTCCTTTATTCTAAATTAAACTCTGGCTCTTCTCATTCTCACAAGTTCTCACCACTCCAACCTCCCAGACTAGAGCAAGCAGTACGGATTATGTCTCACCCATTCTTGCCCACTATACCATATACAATTTGTTTTCAAATCATCCTGCTGCTCTGAGTCTCATCACCAATTCCTCTCTCTGAGACACCTCTTGTCTTCTGTCTCAAGCTCTTGAGTTTCAATTTCTGTCGCAGGTAGCCCAAGATTGTTACTGCAGATGCACCACGCCTACTCTCTTTTCTCTAATCTTACACTCTAATACCACCACATCCATTAAGAGTTGAAGCTATACCTCAAGCTGTCATCAAAAACAAATGCATTATGCTTTTAACACTAACATTGCCATTTCAACTTATATGAACATCCAAAAAGTTATCTTAACACACTCATAATGAAGTAAATCAATGGAAATACAAATAACAGAGATCACTTAGCATAAGAATGAGACAAACACGACACCATACAGCTAGAGAAACCTTCAAAGGGAGGAAAACTCCAAGAAGAGTGTATTTCTATGCCTCCTGCCACTCTATCAAAGGTTTTACAAGTGTTACATCACCCTTAGGGTACATTAGAACTTACAAACTGCAGCTATGCAGCTCCTTCACAAGTGCCCTGCCTCCAATAATGAGAAAAACTAGTCAAATTCCACGCAATCCCACTCCACAAGCATAACTAGATGTTTGTTCAAGATCCAACTCCTCTACATATGTGAAACATCTTCATTTTGACCCGTCTCAACCTCTCATGGCCATTGGAAAGGCCAAAGACATCCAATTGAACCGCTTCAATTCTGAGAACTCTCCAAATTCTATCCTCTGCCTCATTTAAAACAAGTTTGCCACTTTTCCAATAATTAGTTTGCCATTTTTTGAAGAGTTCATTGAGGTGAATGCCAAGTCCACCACCTATGGAAGTGATCAACTCACCAAACTCACTTTTCCAAGTACATCTGACATCAGCAAACTAAATTGATGCCTTAGGAGATGTTCAAGACCACTCCTTACACCTTCTCAACAACTTTTCCAACTACCTATTCAATGTGTATCATTCAATTTAGCAGCGATTTGTTCTCCCAAATCAAGTCCTAATCAGTGACCTCCATGATGACTCCAATAGTCCAGCATACTTTGACCCAATTCATGAATCATCTGTACAATTCATCAATTCCTTTCGACAATACTTTGATGTACTTAAACAGTGAATGATTCGAAGAGAAGGATTTTTGAAAGCTATTGTGTCTAAATATAGAGCAGAGATCATTTTTTGTGATTAACATTGATTATATATATGGTCCATGTTCAACCAAGACAAGCAATCATTCCTCCACCGCCATATGAAGTCACAGATGACATGGCTGATGTGTTAGTTGTAACACTAACAACCTACCAATAAATCCTAATTTGACTAAGTTCACAACTTGGGAAATATTTCTGCCTAAACAAGCGGGACAGCTAAGTTTTGTACAAGTGGACAAGTAGCAAGGGAGACTACAAGAAGTTAAGGAACGAGATGATCAACCACATGTAAGAGAGATTATGGATACCCCATGATCATCAGATGGGAAAGGAAAAGTCATGGTCTCTCCATGACAGTCAGAGAGGACCCACACTAAAAGTTCAAGGATATCCCCAAAACTATCCTCCATGGAGCAATTTAATATCAAGAATTCAAAGTCATACAAAAGTCTTGGTGCCAATGGACTTCAAGAAAGGGGACTTCAAGAAAGGGGAACACTTCAATACACAACGTGTTCCAAGAGGAAAGCACATAAGAAGAAGGCTCATCAAAGACATCTCAGACAATAGAACCTAAGCACATAAGAAGAAGGCTCATCAAAGACATCTCAGACAATAGAACCTAAGGAGACGCTCGCAGCTTCAATGACATCCTCCATGGAAGTGGTTACTAGCCCATTATTGTAGGTGAGTGGTGATAGGCCAAAACTAGGGTCAAGAATAAAAAAGATTTCAGCTTGGTCTAAGAGTGTCAACCCGAGGATCATAAGCTTGCGAGAGGTGTTGCGGCAGTATACCTAAAGGAGGAAAGAAGTGAATTAAGTGGGGATGAAATGCAGCTAGAACACACCAAAGAGCACCTATGATGAAAATCTGGTTCAAACTTATATTTTTGTTCTGCTCTATTCTATGACAGAAAGTGACAGAAGCTATGACATAAACTGTGACAGAAAATGTAATAATTTGCACATAAACTGTGACAGAAAATGTAATAATAACAACACCAATCTGTGACAATAACAGCAATTTACAGCAGAGAGGAAAACAACCCAGATCATATAATCTTTTATCCAAACTTTAATGAAGGTGCTGAAATTAAAATCACACAGCTATGAAGTCTATTGAAATTAAATCAAACAGAAAATAAATAATGCACAGAAACAGTAAAAAGAAATAGCACAGTGCTTCACCAAAGAGTGGGCCCTTGCTCCGTGGTTTGCAGGTGAGATGGGACGAGAGCCTTCTACGCTACTTCGATCAAAATAAACACTATTTTATTTATCAAAAGTTTGATACAGAAATCTGCTACCAAAGTCTATCTATTCCCTTACACTATGCGTAAATATATATACGCTGCTTGTAACTACGGAATACAGAAAATATTGGGTTTGTTTTGGCCTGTGGCCAACAAACTAGAAGAGACAAAAATATGTTTCACTAACTACAGGTTAAAACAGCCTCATTATAACTGAAGACGGAAATAGGAAACATGAAGATTTTGTTTTGCTCCTCCACACAGCTGGCAAGCACAGCTGTTATAATAAATTATTCTCTTTGTATGGAAAATACTGATGATGTGCAAAGAGACTATCATGAAATGAACCCACGTAGCTAAATAATACAAACATAAAGTCTAGTGAAAGGCATACGTGAAGATTTGCAGATTTTTCTCCAACGATTTAGCAACACATCTCTATCACGGGTTTCCTTCCCTAGTCCACAAGAATAGCACACGTGGAGCCTTGGTTGAGTGTATTTTGCTCTATTTGTTGCTGTCCACGAATTTAAACATTGTTTCGGTTTCCTGTGCTTATTTTGAAGAGGTAACTATTGGTCAAAACGTGATAAACAGAAATTCCTGACCAAAAAGTGACAAGAAGATTTTCTGCATAAAAGGTGATAAGAAGTTCCTATGATCTGCATGTTGCAAGCTTTATTTTCCAAGAACTGAAATCATAATGCTTATTAGTAAAGACAGTCAATAATTAATTTCCATATTTTATCCAAAACTATATTAAATACCACTTATATATATTTAATCATATGCAACATAAAATGGTAAAATGGTATGATATGGAACGGAAATGGAGCATGGGATGGGTATGAAGGCGTATGAAATACGCTAAAATGTGGCATAAAATGGGACATAATTGGCTCTCATCAAGTGGACCAAAAAGGAAAGTTCCACCACCTCCATCAAAGAGAACTAAAGGAAAAAGTACAGAAGAGCATGGTACACTACTCAGAGAGTGAGGCTTCAATCTATGAAGCCAAAAGGGGAGCAATCTCTTCTATAGTGTACGGAAGAGCATGGTACACTACTCAGAGAGTGAGGCTTCAATCTATGAAGCCAAAGGTTGTGCAAATGCCAAATTGGCTAGCAGAAAAAAGATAGTTGATGTACTCTTATAGACAAATGTTTCACCTCTCCCTTATAACATATGGACAGTCTACCGGTCAAAGTTCAACAACTTGTTATCTCAGTTAGGGAGACAAGGAAGAAGGTACAAGAGATAAAGGAATTGCACAAGGAAGAGGTACTCAATAAAATTGAAGCAGAAAAACATCTTTCTAAAGAATATGGTGAGGCTTTAAGTAGGTAGTGGGAGAAAGAACTCTGCTTAAAGAACCAAACAGACCTATTCCTTGAAACCACAAAATATCAAAGGAAATTCACTGAGTTGTCACAAGTAGGTAGTGAATTTGACAAAAAGGATGTCCAAGAGCAATTGCATCAAACATAACAGAAGTTAGGAGCAGATACAGAGGAAACTACTCTATTGGTGCAACAGAACTTGAAGAAAGAAAGAAAGGTGGCAGCTCAAGCAAAGAAAAAAGACCAAGAATTCGCTGCCCTTAGACAAGCTCAAGAGCTACAACAACAAGAAGCAGCAGAAGCATTTTAGAATCAGCAAGAACAAGAAGAAAAGCAGCAGTTTCTTCGAGAACATAAAACGCAGAAAGCTGAGGCAGAAGCCTTACTAGCCAAAGATGCATAGGGAACCCCTAGAAAAGATGTGTACTTTCCTGGCACAACAAAGACAACTACTCCCTGCTCTCACAGTTGTTCCCAGAACAAATATACCCACTGCTCAAGGGCAACAAGTTGATTTGGAACAGCTTACCCCAATCCAAAAGCACACATTGGGTTATGTCCTATTGCAAAGTGCAAGAGAACATTCGATGCAGAGATGTGTTCAAATAGAGGCCATGCAGCAGTTGATTCAAGACATTGGTCACATACGGCAACAATATGAACATAATCCCTCAACATCAACTAAAGGATATTGTTCATAACCTATTGGCACACATGGGTGCCACCGCAGAATAGAAATTGCAGATAAAGGAAGAGGTTGTTCAACAATACAAGGAAGAATTATTGGAGCCACTTGTTCAAATGATCTTCACACAATGTAGTGAATTGGAGGACCTTGACAATCGGTTGCAATCAGCCAAAGACACTATGGTGACCTGTTTCTCATGCTCTTTATGTGGGCTACCACTACTAGCCAACTAAAGGAAGAATTGGATGGCATTGAAAACCAGCTTAGTTGTCACTTCAACGCCATACAATATCCAGAATGATCCTACTAAAGTCAAATATCAAGGATTACTCAAGTTGATTGATCAATACTGCAAACAATATCTCCAATGGGCTCAAGCAATTGATCAAATGGATCAATATGAAAACACTATCAATTGAAAAGTGATCAAATTGGCCAATGCACTCTAGTTTCATTATATTTTCATGGCTAAGTATTTTGATAGGCCACTACCTTCTTCATTCTCAGCTGCCAATGAAGAGCATATAGACATTGAGATTCAGCTGCAAAAGCAAGACTTGTACAATTGGGAGAATGTTCTTCAGTCCCTACATAATTAGTATCATGTTGTGCTCCTTGGGGATGCATCTCCTGCCAAAAAATGACCCCAGCCTCCATAGGGGACATTTCAAGGATGCAAGGATGGGTAGGAAATGTCCCCACCCCATCTCTCCTCTTTTACCAAAAAACAGGGAACATCATAATGTCCCCTTTCTCGAACGTAATCAACTCATGAACTATTAGCCCATTTTCTGAGTTTTCCTATAGGCTAATTGGTGAGCAAGGGAGAACTCCAAAGTTCTTGAAGAGCACAAGAGTAGTATAACAGAGGTGTTGTTCATGGCAATAATTTCAATTGGTCTTGGTGAACCCCATGATGCTTTCAGAATGCAATTCCGACTTTTTTGGAGCTCTCCAAACTTCTTGGAGAAGCATGCTATTTTTAGATAGTCACCAAGTTGCTCTAATTCTGTCCTAAATCTTTAGTGACATATAGGTATGGTCAAAATTTCATACTTATGTCATTTTGATACTGTCTGCAACTTGGATGATTTATTAAATTATTCAATAATTATCAGTTATCACTTTAGTTGTGTTGTACCCCAAATAAATTTTTTGGCATTCTGTGTAAATTGAGCTAAATCTTGTTAAAATGCCATGAAAGGTCTGTTTTAGGTCAAACCAATCATAGAATCTTGGTGGGTTTCTGTCTAGGAACACATGTACAAAATTCTGAAAAATTGAAAATTAGGGTTTTTTCCCCTATTTTCAGGGAAATCCCCCGAAAATAGGACCTTCCCAGAAATGATCGAAAATGATTTTGATAGGTTTAAAGGGCTTCACGATCACATTGGTCAAGTCAGAATCATCAAAAGACACGTTTTACTCTGGTGGGTCTATTTCTCTTTTTCAGGAACGAAGTTAGGAGCTCTACAGCCATTAATGGCAGATTGGCCAGTACCAGGCGCTGAAAGCTAAGCTTCAAAAGCTTCAACGATACAACCATGGCGGAAAAGGTCAAAAAAGATGCTGTTTGACGAAGGAGATTCCTGAAAACGAAAAAAGGTCAAAATTTGACTAACTCTGGAGATGTTACGAAGGGGAGATTGCTCAATATTGAAAAGGCTCTCTTCTTCTGCCAGGCCGGTCTCTTTCTTGAAGGTCAAACAAAGTCGGCGAAGATCTTCAACCGGGCGCTCATTCTCAACGCTTGCCGCTCAACAGCTGAAACAAACATCCGTGATCATCCCATGAATAGATCACTTCAGTAACCGGACTAAGCAAAAAGAGGGCATTGAGGGAACTGGTTTGTGGAAACCACAAGAATTCTACAAAGCTGTGAAAGAGCCTTTTTCAAAGCAGCGCTTTGGACTTCCGATTTAATTAATGACAAAGGCTCCTTTGTCGGCCTCTCATAAATCTCGAAAACGAATCGCGAAGCATCATCAATACTTGACAGAGCAGTCAACGGATAATCTGGGTCAAAGTAGGCAACTTGTCAGATGAAAATAATCAAGCTAAAAGGCAAAAGCGCCCTTTTCAAGGAGGGGCGCCCTTGGATAAAGGAACCCTAATTTGAGATCCAGATTTCCCGAAGACAGTCATTCTTAGCAGAACAGAGCTGAGTACCTGATGAAACGTCATGTGAAAACATCTGACTCTCCGATCAACGAGAAATCCAGTTCAAGGCACGAGAGGTCATTTCAAATAAGCTGAAGAACGAAGACTGAAAAATCACTAAGGCATTGGCAAAAGCGCCCTTTCTTGGGAAAGGCGCCCAGTCTTTTGGAGCCCTTAACTCAGCTTTTTATCATTCAGTCTCCCAGGCACTTCTTTCCAGTATGGATTCTGCTCCGCAGTGAATGTGTCCGTGACGTCTCAAGATCGACAGACAACGCCAGATTCAGGATCAAACAGGGGGTTTTCAGGAGAGAAAATACCAAAAAACTTGCAAAAGATGAAAAGGGACGCCTAAAATAAGTCAAAGGTCATTTGTTGACTAAAGTCAAAAGCTCTTTGAGTTAAAGTTGGCTAAAACGCTCCACGATTGGTGGAAATCACCTTTTAACTTCAGATCAAACTCAAATCACCTTTTGAGCTTGTGTTAGGTCCCCAAATTTGTGGATCTGAAGCTCAAACATATATATTCAAGGAGATGGCGTCCATTTCATTATTTCATTGCAGGTTGAAGGATAAAAACAGCCACAAAGCTCTCAAAGGACGCCATTGAAGATCTGAAGGAGGTTTTCATCCGTTCTTCATTTTTATTGCAGATCTGAAGCAGGAAAGGGTTGCCATTTTGAGGATTGGATCAGAGATAGTTTTTTTTGAAGATCAGTTAAAACTTCCAATCCACCTTCTGTCTTTTTCCTCTCTTCTCGTCTTAGGTTTTCTTGCATCTGACAGAAAAAGCGACAGGCTACATCAGATCTGATCAACTGGGTACATTCAGCATCATTTTCCAGAGAAACCCATCTCGACAAATTTTCCAAAATCAACAAACTTGCTGCCCCTATTTTTGGGGGTTTTTCCGAAAAAGTTTCAGAATCCAAATTCTGAGGAACTGGGTTCGTTCAGCATTGAAGCACGAACAAAACCCATGTGCCAGATTTTTTCCGGAAAAATACTTCTCGGCAGGGCGCTATTTTTAAGGGTTTCCGAAAATCATCTGAACTAGGTCAAGCTTACAGTCAATCTTCAAGTTTTTCAGGATGCAGTACTCCCAGGTGCAATACGCGACCAAGACGGTCTTACTCCATGATTACCTGAAAACAGTTGACACAAATCTACACCAAGTAAATCCAGTGGTCGATTTGGAGCAGTTAGAAGGCATGAATCAAATAACATTGCAGAATATCGAAGAATCCGGATTGCTGCAAGCCGCTTCAATTCCCATCACACTACAAAGCGTAGAGCTCGTAATCGCTTGTATCAAGCATTACAACCCTACCACCAGAGAAATCAGAGCAGCAGATGGAAGGATTGTTTGCAGTTTAAAGCCTCAAGATATCGAGAGATGTTTTGATATTCCCTCACATCCTAACAGCAAAGTCATATCATTGACGGAATGTGAGAAAGCTTTTGAGACAGCCAAGGACAAATGTCAAAGGATAATGGCTGAAAAATGGCTAAAAGTGACAAAGGCAAGCTTGCCTAAGTTGTTGGGGCGAGGAGAATGTAAAGACGAGTACGCAGTGTTAATCACTCTACTCAATAGAGTCACTGGAGAAGAAGATGGTCGTCAATTCCAGCCATGGATGTACTATGTCATCGCTAAAATCATTGGCAGGAGGGAATACTATGACTGGGCCACTTTGATCAGTGACACACTCCACCGACAAACCACTGGGTATCTGGAAGCTCATAGGTTCCACATGTGCTCCTACCTGGTATACTTGATAGCCTTCCAAGGCGATTTCAGGTTATTGAACAATGTGGGAACCTTAGGTGTGCAGAAGGTTCACGAGTATTTCACACGTCTTGAGTTTACTCAAGCGGAAAGACACTTCAAGAAGACAAGTGATCACTTCACCATGCACATAGTTCGTGAGCTTAACCATGAGATGCACGTGCGTATTTCACAGACAGCCAGAGAGGCAATGGCGGATTGGGCAGATTGGTTTATCCAATTTCCTACATTCTCCTACATACGCGTGTATGGCTACATTGGCCACCCCGCCATGCTACCAAGACACCCTTCCGATAGGGTAGTTTTCATGGAGTTCCTGAGACAGTTGTCCGAAGTTCATGTCCACTTGCGCTTGAAGAGGAAGACAGCTGTTAACTTTCCCGTTGAAATGGGACTATATAGATGTGAATCCGCGGCAGATGCAAAGATGATGGGTCAAGAAACAAGGAGGTTTAACCTCAAATATCTCATTGATAGAAGATCTTATGATCCCAGAGGACTCTATGCAGCACACCTTGAGCAACACTCGTCACATAAGTCTTCTATGGAAGATTATTGGGTGAATTGTAAAGATAAGTATGAAGTGCGAAGAAGGAACTACAGCAGATTCAGACTCCCACAGATTGCTGATTTCATGTCAGCAGACATTGAGGGCCTGTCAGATGATGAAGGGGAAGTCATTCTCCCCACATTCTTCGCAGATTCAGTTGACTCCCAACCGCTCCCGAGGGTGGATTGGTATGCCAAAGAGGATACATCTATAGAAGAAAGAACGAGTAGAGTGGTTAGAAATAGCCAACTCTATCTCGACAGCAAGAAATCAAGGAAGGTGATACCACAGAACAGAGCCGCCACAGGTTCAGTCTACACCACCTTCCACTTCAAGAAGGAAACCTAGACAAAAGCAATGGTGCAATCCTCCCCAAGGGATGAGGATGTCAAAACCTAGAACACAGAGGACACCAGTGGAGAAAGCCACACATAGTCCTGAAATAATCACGGGTATTGCTGCCCCAGAACAAAGAGTAGAGACTGCTACCCCTGATTCAGCCCGAAGTTATCACAGGAGAACCAGCAGCAGTAGTTGTTGAAGAACCAGTGGCTGAGCCAATGGCAGAGGTAGCAACAGTAGAAGCAAGCAGCAGAAACGGTGCCTGTTATGGAAGCAGAGCCGCCAACATCACCAGTATCACAGCGAACACAGGTCCTCATCGACTTGGATTCGCCACCGAGAGACATTACTCCAGCACAGTCTCACACATCTAGCGTTCAAGGGCCTCACGTCCCTCCTAGTGAAGTTCGCCGAGATTCTATTTGGCTCGAAGGTTTCCTAGGAAGGAAGAGGGAAAAACCCTCATATGAGCTTGACTTTACCGAATTCGACCACGTCCCACAAGACACGTCGGCGAAGAAGTTAAAGAAGCAAGTTCACATAGAAAGGAATGCAGAATGTGAGATCATCATAGAGACTGCCGCTCCACCAGTAGAGAAAAGCATACACGAGGTTCAAGTAGAGGACTACACTTTGTCTCAACTTAACCTCGGGAAGACTACACGACAGGTGGAGGCGGATCTTCTCGGAATAGCTTCGGTGAGCGCACAAGAAAGAATGGCCAAGGATGGTAAAGAAAAGGCAGCCTTAAAGGCTGAAAATCAGAAACTGAGGTCTTACATCACCAGCTTGATACATGGCACACCCAACGTCTCAGCCCTACCGGCAGGACTACTAGATCTCCCCGCCGAACAAAATCATCGGCAATTGTTAACATTCGGCAAACACTTGAGGAATCAGGTGGAAGAGTTTGTTCTCAAGGGTAGATGCGTACTGGCTAACCTATACCAGTTACGGGATAGAGCACATGAACTTCGTGTGGAGATCCAGCAGTCAGAACAGAAGATTGCAGAAAAGAGGCTTGAAGACGAAAGTACAATTGCAGATTTGCAATTAGCATATCAATCAGTATACTCCGAGGAAAACAAGCAACATCTTTTTGCTTGGAAAGAACAATTGGCGTACAAGGTGAAAGCCTACGACGCTCATTCAGTAGAGATGATTGATTACAGAAGGGTGGTTGCCACTATTATCAACTTCGCAAGAATGTTGGTAATATCTTTCCCTTGCATGGAATATCAGCGTGAGGGAGGAGAATACGTCGAGTTGGTGACTGTACAGAACCAGTTCAGGGATGTCATCCGCAGCACCTTTCTTGACGATCCAGAGGGTTGTAAGCTGGCTAAGGTAGCAGCTTTATCAACCAAGTTAGAAGAGGCAGCATCTCAATGCATTGACTTCGGAAATCAGCTCACAACGGGTGAGGTCATGCTCCGACGCCACGTCATCATCCTACGGAGCATTAACTCCCCAGAAGCTGATGAGGTCAATCAATGGATTGAGACACTGTTGATTAATGGCGAGTTATAAATGCACCAGAAAAGGACGCCATACACACTCCAAGTGGCATTCATGAGACTTGAGTTGACTTGACGCTTCTTTCCAAGTCAACTCGAGATGCTATTAAATGTAGTTGGAGTTAACTTGATGCTTCTTTCCAAGTTTAACTCCACTTTCCTTAAATCATGCATTGTCAGATCCCACTAATTAAGGATGTCTAATTGACTTCCACGATTTGTGGATCTTAGATCTCCACTAAATGTGGATGTCTATTTTGGAGGGAGACTTTACATTTAAGTTCACCTTTAGTTTGCTTTCAGTCAACTGAAGTAGTTTCCAGTTGACTCTTTGTTGACTTTCAGTTAACTGAAGTAGCTTTCCAGTTAACTGCTTGTTCCCCCTATTTAGGAATAAATCTTGCTAATTGATTGGCAAGAACTCATTGTTAACTCAAGGAGATTTTGGGGTTGCCCACTCCTTTGAGTTCTATAAATAAGAGCCTTGGGCTCATTATTTGTTTAACCTTTACTTGCTATGCAAAATTGCTGCGCCATTGTTGCCAACACTTTGAAAGCGAATATTTGTTCACTCTTGGATGAGAGTTCGTTGGATGATTGTAATTGTGCATGATTTCGTGCCTTTGCTTTCCCAACTTTTGTAGTTCGTTGATAAAGCATTGAAGAAGAATATCAGAAGGCGCTTGCATTTTGATCATCTTATTTGAGTTATGTCTACGTCCTGTGTTTAATAGCTCGTTGTCTCATTTCCCTCCTCGGATAGGAGTCCCTCCTCCTTGGATATTTGTTATTGACAGTTGTCGTTTGATGTTGTTTAATGTATTGACTTCCAAGCTATACTTCGGATAGGAGTCCCTCCTCCTTAGCAAGCTCGTTGGCCAAGGCATCGTGATTTGTTGTTTCTAGTAAACTATTTCTTAAGCTCATACCTCGGATAGGAGTCCCTCCTCCTTGGCAGATCTCAGATCTAGTTTACCGTGCAGAGTGTTTGCTTGTACCAACCTTATCCCGGTGTATACCCGAGAGTTCAGAGCCTCGGTCATATCCTATGGAGACGGCGAATTCAAGTGATCCAACCATCCCATTCCCGCTCCTTTACCCTCATGCTCTGTTCATCTTGAAGGTATTGGATAGATAAAAGCTAGTTAGTCGTAGTTAAGATCTGCAGAAACCAGAGAAAAGCTTAGCTACGGCGCATTGTGTTTGTGCACCCTTGTGTCCTGCCGCTGAAGCATAAAAAGATAAAAACCTAGTTAGACATTTCCCTTCCCTACGCATTGCTCCCAGCAGAGAGGGACTTCTCCTCTTTAAATAACGAAGAAGTGTTGCAAAACATTTGAAATAGCTGAACGTTTACAATCAGCACTCCAGAGGTGCTAATTTAAACGCCAACAAGTTGTCCTAAGGAGGAATTATTAAAAAGGCAACTAAGTGTAATTATTTATTAAAAAGGTGTTTTAAAATGTGCCACCAAAGGGGATGCCTAGGCACAAGGGAGTTTTTTTACACATGATGAATTATTGTTACTTTCAAAAAGGAGTTTGTCGAGGAATAAAGGAATTGTTATTTTTTATTATTCTATTTTCCCCTCCAGAATGTTATAAAAAGGAGTTGAGGGCTCATTTGAGAGGTTAGCAATGTTATGAAATTTGTTTCTACTGTAGAGAAAACCTATGTTCTTCTCTCATTTTTTTGAGGACGAAAACCCTCTTGAAAATACTAGTTTGGGAGATGAAAAATCCCCCTAGCCAGTTGGAGTGATTTCATCTAGGAATCACAAGTGAGCTACAAAGTGAAGTTTTTTCCGATTGTGGTGCAAAATGGATACTTTTGACATATTTAGATTTCACATTTTGGGATTTCTGATATTGTTTATGTTTTTAAGTGTTGCTGAGTGATTTTTGGAGGTTTGTTGCAAGTCGTACACCTTGCCTATAGGTCGTAGTACGTACCACTTGTAGGAGTTCTTTGTTGGGTATTATATTCCATTCCCTGCCATTAAAGTGTTGTTGTTGAAGTTGATTGCAGACCGTACAGTTTTGAGGAAGAAAGTGAAGTTTTTGTGGGCCGTACCTCTCCATAGCCTGATCATACCTATCACCAAGGGGCATGTGGACTAGTGTGGTGTAATGCTGCAAGTTCCCAGGGTTTTTGTGGTGTTAGGGTGACGCCAAACTCTCCTAACCTCTCTTCTATCACTTGGGTGTTAGATTCTTTGAGTTTTCATGGTGTAGTGAGCTGATTTGTAATGCACAGGAGGTCGTACATTGCTAGACTGAATCATGTCAATTATGTTTTGTAGTTGTTATTGCTACTGGGTGTGATTTTTCATCATAGAGTTTTGTTAGGAATGTTATTTTAAGTGGGATTACTGTTTGGGAAGGTCTAATCAGTATTTTGGAGTGTTTGTTAAGTGTTTACAATCATATCAGACCTGATCAGGCCTTGTTACCAGTGATATTAAGATATATTGAACCTGCACTAGCATTTCCTTTTATCCTTACAAGGTATTCTGCTGTTGTTTCATAGTTAAGCTGATTATTTCATGTCATTTGGTTCACTTCTGATGATATAGCAATCTTTTTATGATGAGCACTTAATATCAATTCATATCAGCAGTCACACTTCATTTATGATGTTTGAAATCCTTTTGAGCTAAATTTGTAATACCCTAGATGGTAGTACTGCCAAAAGGTTCCTTTCTTGCTCTTAGATGTATTTGCTCATCCCACTAAATAAGTGAAGTATTGTAATTGCTGACCCCACTGAACAAGTGGATGTACTGTATTTGATCACCACTGAATAAGTGGAAGTGGTTGTAACTATTGCAATTGCACTCACCACTAAATAAGTGGAAGTGCCTATGCTTATTGTAACTGCATAGTCCATTGAATAAGCGAAGAACTATGCTTTCTTTTTAATTCTTGCATATCACACTCTACCGAAGAAGTGAGATTGACCGGCTTGCTGCCTAGTTCCTTCTAAGTTGCTGCCTAATAAGCAAAAGGCCCATTTAATCCCAACAAATCTCTCTTAAAATTTGCAAAATGCATAGACAAAGATGAAAAAAATTCTGAAGGGAATAGAGTATAGCTACGTCATTTGTTGCAAGAAAGACTATAAAGGCACTTATACAAGAATTTATTTATATTTATGCTTAGGCTATCAGAAGATGCAGTAAGCTAGGAAGAGATTATGCACCTATAAGTGATTATAAGAAAACAAACTAGGAAGCACCACGCCCGCAAATATATAAATGTAAAAATATCTAAATAAATAAATATATATGCATGTGTATATATATATATATATACAAAATTATGCTTAACTCTAGGTATATAGAGGTATAAATATATTAGTAGTTAACTCTTTATAAACAAATATAGTCATATTTACCTAGAGATACACGTATAGATAAATGCAATACATATATACAGATATAAGCAAACCATGCATATATAACATGCATGTAAGCATACATACATATATGCATATGCATGTTAACATATATAAATTAATATAAACATAGATAATAAAATATAGAAAAGAGAGAGAACAGTAATTGCAAGACTATAAACATATACATACATATATATATATATATATATATGAATAAAAATAAAATATAGGTATATCTACACAGTCAAATCCAAGAATATACCAAGCTGATATATATAAAAATATATAAATAATTTTGCTATATTTATATTCATGAATGTATTTCTATACAATTGTATGTACGTTTGTCTGTGGTCAGAGTGCTCCACAAATTCTTATTTATAACAGATGCCAAACGAGCACTTTGCACTTTCCTAAAGCATATTAGGAATCATCAATTATAGAGCATGCAAAGTAAATCTACACAAAGTCCACTGCTAAAATTTTAGTAACTAGTACCATCAATCTCCTAAGAAACTAGGAAAAAAATCTTTTAAGATTGCTTTGATCGGGTCTGGTGTATTCCATTTCTTGAAGTGAATCATGCTATTTTTGTGATTGCCACAGTCCATGCCAGCTATGAAAGAGAAAGAAGCAATAAAAGCCAATAAGTAAAGACTAAAGATATCTGCCATTTTAGAAAGGAACTTTGTACTGGCAACACTGCATCCATTGAAAAAGGTAAAAGACACCCACTGTTGAAATGGTAATGTGCCTTGGTGCTATCTGGAAACATTGTCCTGTCATTGATCGAATAGCTTCTACAACAGAATCATAATTATTGAGAGGTTCTCCCATCCCCTGCAACATACACAAAATCATCTAAAATTATTATTTTCAAAAGCAAGATATTACAATCCAGTTTATTTAAGAACCTATAGAGATTCACTTCATGTCACTTTTCAAGAAAAAGCATCATCTAAATATTCTTCTGTAAGTAAAAATTCTGAAGAGAAAATGTAACAACTAGTAAGAATTTAAGAATCAATAACATATGGAAGACTATGTTATGTCAACAAAATCTGAAACAGGATGCACATCACTGCTAAGTTCAGTACATATGATCAGAATGTTCATTTCTTAACTCCGGTTTACACATGGGCTTAGTTTCAGAGTTCATGATGCTTTATTAGAAGCTTTTACTCAATTTTTCACCCATTCTGCATGCAATTGCTCCATCATTGCAAGAGTTTGTGTGAGACATAATGTTCAGTTCTGAGCTCTATTACCAGGTTCCCTCAGAACACATCCCATATCCAGACCAGTCCAAGTTTAGCCCAGGTCCATCCAAGGTTCTGTCCAGGCCTGTGGGTTCATCCCAGGTACATCTCAGACATACCTGGTCCAAACCAGGGAGAACACAAGCCTAACTAAGGAAAACCCAACCCCCCAAAACATATAAAAGTCAAAAAAAAAAAGGAGAAAGCAGAAAATTTAAAAAAAGAACCTACCAAACCCTAAAAAGTGACTTTTATGTCAGAAGCAACACATAAAACAAAAGCAAAAAAATATATTCCTAACTCTCATTCCTCGCCATAGTTACCAAGAGACTCATACCCTGACCCCTCGTACTAGTCTCTCATTCCAGAAACATGTCCCCATCTCGGAGACCTATATGGAGACGTCTCCAAACATTAAATGAAGTTTATTTGCATCTCCTAGACATCTCCTTTAAGCATCCCTTGAAAATGAAGAAACTTACAATAGAGCTTTTCCAAATATATCACATAAATTACAATGAATTTTATGAAAGTGCTGATATGTGGTTGAAAAAAATTAGAACTAAACAAATACACTAATAGACTTGTAATTTTCTTTTTTGCATAAAATTTTACAAGTTTTTGGTGGCAGAATAATTTCCTTATTAAATCCCAATGAGGTAAGAATATGAAGCGAAACAATAATAAGGCTTGAGACATGTACATGCATTGAAATTTTATCAATTGATTGAAAATATAGTTATCTTCAAGGTTCACCATACCATGTTTTTAAAAAAATGGGATTTCCCTCATAGTTTATTTGTCATCTCCAGGTGATTATGTTTATAAATATTTTTTTTCTATCATCATGATGATTATCAAATGTTAATATAATTAATCTATTTCAATACTTTAAACTGTTAGTTTTATTTTTTTAATTTTAAGCATTTTATTATTTAACATTCCTTTTATTTTTAACTTTTAAGCATTTTAGTATTTAATATTCTTTAAAGATATCCATTGTCTGATATATAAATATATATATAGCCGTCTCCAAGTACCTGTCTCTGACCATATTTTGAAAATGGTGTACCAATGCCCATCCCCATCTCCCATACCAGTACCAATACCTGTCTCCAGGTAACTTGTTCCTCACCACAAAAACTGCATTTCTACCCATTGCTTTGGGCTGCAAGTTTTCTTTGTATTCAAACAGCATGTCCTTGCTATTTCTACACCTCAAGTAGTGTTAGATAGGTGACATTGAATTATCAATTATCGGCTGTATTCTATTTTTAATTTTGTACATTTTATAGAAATTATGGTTATATAAATTAATAAATATAGATAGATAGATAGATATGGCCAAACTCAGCTGAGCCAAATCCAGTAAAAAATGGCAAACCACCAAAACCAAACCCCAAACCTGAACTGGAAACCTAGCTTCCGAGAAAATTGGAAAATTGTGAAGCATAAGTTTTTTCATGTATGAAAGTGCAAATGAATGGAAAACAGATGCTGAGTTATATGAGATTGGGGAATAAAAAATCTTTAACACATGGCATCTTATTAATCCTGCTTCTACAGGACATTCACAGAACTCAGTCAAACAATCATTAATAGAGAAAATGTTGACCAAACATCCATGTCAGACAGTGTGTCATGCCCACGGCATGCACTAAACATATCGCAGCATTATTAAAACCCTGGCGATTGAAATAAAAGAAAATTATTAATAGCAATTACATGATTTATTATCAAACAGGCCAACCCAGATTAAAAGGAATTAAATTGGCAGTGATTGTTAAAAAGGGGGGCCGACTGAGATTAGAAGAGAGGCAGCGCTCCCTCTTGAAAGGGTATGACTCTTGGCAAGGTTATGATTGGTGAAAGGGTGTGATTTTTTCCCTCAAGTGGAAGATATAAAAGGAAGAACACTTTATTTGGAAAAGGACATCAAGGGGGATCAGATTGGAAAGAAAAGAAAAATAACTTGTAAGTAAATCTATATAATTGAATAATGATATTTTATTACAATTTAATATAGCAAATTCCTTTAGCAATCTATTTTGAATTTATAGAAGTGTTTTGCAAATAGGGAGCCCGATCAACCTTCCGAGTCATGAGATGTTAAAGGGCTAGGAATTCTTAATATCAAGCATGCCACCCCAAAATGGATTACATTTTAATATAGCAAATTCCTTTAGCAATCTATTTTGAGTTTATAGAAGTGTTTTGCAAATAGGGAGCCCGATCAACCTTCCGAATCATGAGATGTTAAAGGGCTAGGAATTCTTAATATCAAGCATGCCACCCCGAAATGAATGAATTGGAGGTTCTGCCATATTCATGGGCTGGGAGGCCTAAATGGTGCTCTTGAGCTTGGTTGAAGAGGACAGCCTTCATGCATCTTATCAAGCACGCCAGCCCGAGATGGATGATGGAGGTTTTGCCATACTCGTGGGTCGGGAGGCCTAAATGGTGCTCTTGGGCTTGATCGAGGAGGACAGCCAGCCTCCAAGGTGGACTGAGGGATGGAACAGATCTAGAATCATTCCATGCTCACAATACAAGGGCCACCGCTCTTCAGATTCCAGTTTGCAAGCATTTCTAGTGAATTCCTAATATGATTGGCTATAGGAATATGCCTTGGAATAATCATTAATGATGTTAAGATGTTTTGAATTCAAATATTAATGATGCTATGAACTATAGATCTAAATATTATGATGATTTAGCTATGATGTATTGCTCTCAATATTATAATGTTTTATGTATTAGTTTGAATATAACCATAGAATTGATACTTGTTATTACTAATATCAGTTTTTAGTGATTATTATTGTTTTACAGGCCTAAATTAGGAATTTCC
>VDFB02388636.1:0-15096 GCA_007258455.2 Sequoia sempervirens | reverse complement strand
TGAGAACATTCATGTCTATGTGACTTGAAGACCTCGGTGAAACCTCTTGGCGACAGTTGAATATCTTGGAAATAGCGTTGGAAGATGAGTTCAACTAGAGGTCGGTGAGAGGTCTTGCTGATCATGCCAATAAGGTGACTCTTGCTAATAGATGGATGTTGATAAGAATACAATGGGTTTTGGCATGACTTGAAGACTCGACATGATCTCTCAAATGGAATGACTAAAGTCTTAGCACCAAGGAACACTTCAGAATGACTTATGAGCTCGGTGTGATGTCTCATCGAAGGCGATTGTCTCGCCAATGAGAATGCTGAAATCGGTATGACTTGTGGATATCGATAGAACCTCTTTCTGATGGAGATGACTCTTGGTGACAACATGTAATCAGGTCTTGTGGCATCAGGGAGACACTTCTAGTGTCTCATCGACATGCGACACAAGTTGATCGCTGTTGATCGAGTGAAGTTTATCTGACGTGGTGAGATATGGACAAATCAGAGAAAGCAGAATGTGAATCGTTTCTGAGCTGGATGATTCGACAGTTGTGATCCGACTGTTGGAAACAAACCGTTTCATAGAGCTGAAGCCGAAGAGAGGAAAGAGAGCGAACAGATGTGAAGGCGAGTGGCTGGGAAGGCCGAAGCCATGAGGCCATAACAAGTGATGCTGAAGAGCCGAGAGCCAGAGAGAGATCGATAGAGAAAGGCCGAGTGGTTGGCTGACAGGCCGGGGCTTATGAGGCCGAGGCAGAGAGTGAGAGAGGCGAGTTATGCTGCCGAAATCTCTCCTGATCATGAATGCCATGTTTGATCTCTCAGGGATAGTATGTTACCAGTTGTATCCAGATGAACAAGATGTAATCTCTGAAAAGGCTAAGAGCCTGAAATTTGTATTGTAACCATTCTGTTGCTGAATAATACAATGGCTTGATCTTTGGAGTGTGGGGTTTTTTATCGAAAGGATTTTCCCCACGTAAATCTTTGTGTTCTAGTTTTCTGTTTCATCTTTCATGTCTGTTGGTTCGTGTAGTAGAATCTGTTAATGTTTGTTGTTGAATCTACATATGTTTCTCTCAGATGGATCAATGTAGGAAATAAACTGTGTCTGTTCCACATTTGGACATAGTTGTTGTGTCTTTGAGGTAACCTAATCGAAATGAAAGTTACCGAAGGCACTACTATATGGAGTTTTCACTAGTTGCGCTCCCAAATTTCCTTACACTTTCATGATTATCAATAAATATTTCATTTGTAACATATATGGTTCTCTTTCTCATTTGCTGTAATTGCAATATTGGAATAAAATGTATTATGTTTCTTTGACAATCCTTTCATGCATATTGATGACTTAGTAGACTATGGTTTATCTTTTAAATGTTCAAAAACACAAAAAGAATAAACACTAAGTTACCCGATTTCAACTAAAAGCTAAAATCAGGTAACATTTTTGGTGACATATGTTATGTGTTTGCCTGCTAAACATGAGACCAGCTTCCTAAGCCTATCCATTGGGCACAGAGTCACTTGGAAAACTAACATCACATGAAAACAACATTGTAAGTTGCTATAACTCACTAAACCAGCAAGAGACACCTTGAAAACTTATTGAAAACCCAACATTGCATAATGTAAACTACCTAATTGTGCTGAACAAAACTTAGGGAAAACTGGAAATGCATCTAAAATGAAACTATACTAACCTACTCTAACCAACAAAGAAGTTGGTCAAACAAAACCATTGACAAGCTTTGCAAAATAACACCCCTTTTTAATCAGCAACTGATGCATTACACAATTAGGCATTGCTGAAAGAACATGAAACACATGTAGCTATTCAAAAGACTGTTGCAATGTTTCATGAAAGATGCAAAGAAAATCACTTACACCTTGATCTTGATCATGCCTATTGTCATCCTGAACTGGACAGGTGAGCTGAATTCAATCACCTTCAGTTGCAACTCCAAAATCAACTTCTTCTTCAATTGCATCCTCATACTTAGGTGCAGGCATGAACTCTGGTACTTCAGTGGCCTCTGAACTAGCTAAATATCTAATGGGGCAGGCTCTTGAAATGACAAAGGTTGAACTGCCCTTACTGGCTACTTCTCTTCCTTCCTACTTTTCATGGTTGTCCTACTTTGTGGCTTCACCTTGCATAATGATTTTCCATGTTGATTCCTCCTCCATAGTTAATGAACAATCACCTTCCACCAAGGTAGCTAATAACTTATCAAACTTGTTAGCTCTTGGAAGGCTCTTAAAGTCAGCTTGTTTAACCTTAAAATCCACATTATCACTCAAAGAGATGTACTCCAAAATAGGTTTTTCTTCTTCAATGAAGGCAGGCAAGTGTTCAAACAGTGAAGTAGCTTCCTAAAACAAACTTTCAACTGATAAATCAGCTTCAAGCTCTGCTATATAGTAGAAAGGAAGCTCATCAGACCATGTAAGGCATTGCAAATTAGGTTCATGAGAAGTTTCTTGTTCACACTTGTGAACCTGCTATTGAATTTATGCATGAGTGCCAAACTCCTCTAGTAGATTTGATTCCTTGTCATCCAATCCTGAACAAAAATGTTCAATTATACTAGTGCACACTTCTTCATAAAGCTCAACATCAACTTTATCATGCATAACATGCTCAAAAATATCAAATCTGGTTGTACACTGCTCCTCTTTAACAACCACTTTCAGCTTCTCCTGTTGTCCAAGTTGAACTATTGAAACATTTGGATCAATTCCAACAAAACTGGGAGGATCATTAGCTAAAACAAAGGAAGACGCATCTTGAAAAACCTTTTCCTATTCCACCTTTTGTTGTTGTAGCCTGTATTCCTCCATAGCTAAATGCAACAAATTTACATTTCTAGTCCCTTTCATGTTGAGTGAGTTGTGTTGGCCAAGGGTTTTCTCTTCTTTTGTTTTTTGGATGTTAGAGCATGGTTCCAATTTCATGATAGATGGAGGAACCTCACAGGGTAGAGCAAATGGCCCTTTCCAACTTGGAAACCTACGGGTAGAAGGCTCATTGGTAGGGTCACTCAATGGCTCAACAAGTTCTTGTCTAAAGCTAGGGAACTTGTACTTGGGAACCTTTTCACTCACAGGATGATCCAACATTGTAGGAGGAATTGAGTTGAAGCTAGGAAAAGAAGGGGCTGCTTGATTTGCATACCTTAGTTGGCATTCCTTTGCAGCCATCTGCTTTGCAAGATATTCCTCATGTTGTTTCCTTTGAATCTCCATCTCCTACTGTTGAATGTATACCTGGTAGGCTAACTCCTCCTGATGCATGCCAATCTCCTATTGTTGCATTTGATACTCTTGTTCTTTATTGATCTCATCCATCTGCCTACAAAAATCTATCAATATATTGTCAATATTGCTAATCCCCATATCATTAGCATTTTGGAGCTGCAAATGAGGACAAGACTATTATTTTGGAACAAAATATCCTTCTTGAGGCTGGTTTTGGGCATATATTGTTGATGTTTAGTAGCTTCGGGTTCAATTCTTCTAGCCTTGAATGAAGACATAAATGGCAACATGTAATCTCTAAAGATGGTTGACCTTCCTTGTAATCAATATTTATTATTTGTAATTTCTTTGGTGGCCGACCTAGCTTTTATTTGTAATTATATTTTTCTTTTGGTGGCCAACCTTCTCCTTTAAGAGGTACGATCTCTCTTGCACAATGTATATATAGAAGTTTATTCTTCCTCATTCAATGATCAATCAAGTTCGATCTCCTTCTTCATTCAAGTGCGAACTCTTCAAGAGAGAAGTGCAAATTCTTCTAAGTGCAGATTGAAGGTCAAGTAAGAGCAAATTACTAGTTTTTTATTACAACCATTACTGGTGCTGAATATTGGCCTTGTGTGTGGCCTCATTGTAAAGAGACTTGTTGCCATTACATATATATTAGAGATATATATTTGTTGTTGGGTTTTTCTCCCTCAAGAGGAGGGTTTTCCTAGGGTATCTACTGTGTTATTGTGTCTAATTTTGAATTAATTTTCTATGCAATACATCTGATCTTAAAATTTAACATGGTATCAGAGCAGGTTTATGTAAAATTCGATCAGACTTGGTTAAGCAGATTGCCTTAAGTCACTATCCTCCATACAAATATTTCTAAAGTCTTCTTGAGATTGTGCATCCACATGCTGTGTTCCTTTGGCATCTGAAAATATCAACATTATTGTTGTCCAAAACTTATGGTTACGGTTGTGTGTGTATCTGCAAATTTTTTTAGATGTCTTGTTGATGTTTGAGATGCACCATTATCTGAATAAATATTTACCGGAGTGATAGAGCTCGGCTTTATGTGGGAGCTATACTCATTTCGACCAACCTTTGTCGTTGTATGTTGAAATCAAGAGAAGCGCTCTTACTCTGGCGTCACAACTCTTACCTCCTAGATTGAGTGGCGTATGCTCATATTCTCATTGATGGATCAGATCATCCTCTTAGCTTTCATTGGAGCTGATTCTGCATAGAAGGATTGTTAGAGTGAAGGGATTCTTTCAAAGCTCGGACGGACTACATTTTGAACGTTGCATATCAAGCTCTTTGTTTTCACTGGAAGGTAGAGCCTCGATTCTTGATGGCTTCGCCTGGAGAGCATTCAACCTTAGGCTCCATCAAAAGCGAAGCATATAAATTTCTTCTGTTTTCGTGTGAGTGACGTCTTGTGATCCCATGGTACCAAGGAATTTTGTGACCTATATGGTTGTCGA
The DNA here is from genome assembly GCA_007258455.2 of Sequoia sempervirens. NCBI lineage: Eukaryota > Viridiplantae > Streptophyta > Pinopsida > Cupressales > Cupressaceae > Sequoia > Sequoia sempervirens. The sequence continues at coordinate 10,355 of VDFB02388636.1, read as the reverse complement.
TATCTAGCATTCTAGATCTATCTTTCACCAAAAGGAAGTTTAAACGGCTTTGTTATTCACGTCATCTCTGCTTCAATCTCCTCTTTGCGTCTATATGATCTTGATCACTTAATGTAGTCATTTTGTGGGAGTTGTCAAGCATCTTACTCATCTAGGAGTGTCGAGTATGTTGTTATGGTGAAGGAATGAACCTGTATCTATTTCACGACTTCTGGGCCCTAATATTATTTGTTAGCGTTGGGTCATCTTGTGAATTGGATTGTATTGAAAAATGAAATCATTAGGAGGATCATGTGTTGTTTGGGTTGGGTCATCATAGACACCCAGAGTAGCTCGGATTTGAATGGGCTTCAACTTGTTGTGGTATTGGAGATATAAAAGTAGAACAAAGGCATAGCCTAGCACACAGGAGGATTAAGTGAGAATTATAGTGGAGAGGTAGCGAAGGATAGAATATTATATCATAGATCCTTTATGAAGTCTTACAAATCGATCAAGGTAGATGGTTTAATGGGCCCCTGTTGTGAATGAAGGATGAACTTTCCCTCACAAGTGCTTCATGAGGCAGAAGAATCTCATGCCTTCTGACTGCGAAAGCATTGCGCGAGAAAGACAAGTGCAGACATGCACAACACTTAAGGAGATTATGATTTCAAGATGCATGTTGCATCTGTTTCATAATCTGGTGGACTGTAGCTGAAAATGAAGTGCATCGTAAATTTGAACGGTCAAAGACCTTGTTCAAATTTAACCCTGCAAAGGGCCTATGTTCAAGTTGTGAAGGTTGCGAACCGATTTGAGCACAAAAGCAATGTATCATACCATGTCCAGTATTTGCATCCATCATAATATTTAAAGAGATAATTATTCTTTGTTTGCTAAGTTACATCATTTATTTGGATCTTGTAATTAGTAAAGAGAGATAGTGGTTTCTCTTGAATTGTGTTCTCTAACATAAGATCCTTTGAAGATTTCATTTATTGCAAGTTATTTCATACTGGCTGTGAAGATTTATGAGTGTGACTTTGAAATTAAAGGAGAATTGCAATTTCGATGGTGATTAGTTGGTCACATCGATATCATTCTCTATGCATGAATTGTGATAGAGCCTTGAACTCTTGGAGAGAGTTGGTTCTACATGCTAATTGCATAATGCATTCGAGAAATCTGTAGTTGTGCAGATTATCTCTTGTTGTGATGAGTTTAGCACTCTCGAGAGGAGTAAAAGATGGAAGGAAGAGTTATTTCAGAATTCAATAAAGATAAGTTCTTTATCCCCTCATTCTGATCTTCTGATAGTTGCTTCATGTTCTCTTATAGGTTGATTTCTTAATTCATCTTTTTTTAATATTGTTCATAACACTCTTATGTGTTCATGCTATTACTGGTCATAGTAAACCTTTTATGATTTTAGCCTTGATATTTCTTTGGATAGCTATAAATTGTTTGTAATCTCTCTCTAAATCGCTTCTAGGAGTAGGAAGGTGATGACAGATTGCTTCGTGATGAAAAGCTTGAGGCATCTTGTGAGGAAGTCATGCCAACCAAATAAATGATCAAGCGTGGAGTCACAACTTGCAGTCATAGGACTAAGTTGGTGGCTAGAGGGAGTTCACTTCCAAAAGTCTTCTTTGCAATTTTTGAAGCAGGGATCAAGAGGGAGTTTTGTAACTCACTAAGAAGAAGTGAAGATTACTATATTGCAAAGCTAGGTGCTTAATCCTTAGAGGATCCCTTCAGCTGTTGAGATCATAATTGCTCAAGATAGTCATCTGGATTTGATATTGGTAGCTCCACAAATCTATTCAGAATAATGTGATTTGGGATGAGGTCGAGGAGGACTATCCTAAACTCTCTATAGTACTAGAGTTGTGTGCTGGAAAAGATTTATCTAAGGAAAGTGTTGTAGAAAATCTTGAACGAAGAGGCCAGAAGGTTGATGCAAGCACTTGAAGATTCAGAGGGAGCCTACTGAACCTGAAGAAAATGGTGATCTAGTTGATCTTGATTCTTTATGTTGTTTTTCTTACTGGAGAAGATCATCTCATTGTCAATGCAAGAAGGAGTTAGCTTCTGAAATGAAGGATCTTGGTTACATGCATTACTTCCTTGGTTTAGAAGGATGACAAAGGCTTATTGAGTTAATTATAAGTCAAGGGAAGTATACCATTGATATTCTGAAGAGATTTGGTATGATGGATTGCAAATCCATGTCTACGCCTATGGAGACCAAATTGCAGAAGTTAAAAGAGGTTGCAACTAGTTCAGATCTGGTGGATCCTACCTTGTTCGATAGTTGTTGGATCATTGACACTAGACCAGATATTTTCTATGTAGTGAATGCACTTAGTTAGTTCATGTGTGAACCAAGGCAAATACATCTAGTTGCAGTGAAGCATATCCTGAAATACTTGCATGGCACAGTTGGATATGGCTTGAGATATTTTTCTAATGTGGACTTGGAGCTGCATGGTTATTCTGATTGGGTAGGATGTGTCACTGATCGAAAGAGCACCTCTGGATGTTGCTTTAGTTTAGGGTCTACTATGATATCCTGGTGCAGTAGGAAGTAGTCATCTGTAACATTGAGTACAACAGAGGCAGAGTACATTGCAGCTTGTGTGGCAGCTCGGGAAGCAGTGTGGCTTCGTAAGCTCCTTGTAGGATTGTTTGGACAATCAATGGAGCCTACTATCATTCATTGCGATAACCGGAGTTGTGTGAAGCTTTCTGTCAATCTTATGTTTCATGACAAAACCAAGCATGTTGAGATCAAATACCATTATATCAGAGATATGGTATTGAGGAAAACTATTTAGTTGAGGTATATCAACACTGATGAGCAGACGACAGACATTCTCACCAAAGCCTCTCTCTAGGATAAAGTTTGAGTACTTTCGAGACAAGCTTGGTATGGTGGAGAATCAAGCCCCTAGTTGAGAAGGAGTCTTAGTATCAGTGATCCTCTTTAATGCATTTCTCTTTGAGAGAGATTTGAGGTGCAAGCCCTTGTTAATGCATTTCTCTTTGAGATTTGAGGTGAAAGCCCTTGTTTCCACCCTCTGGGAGAGCCATGGAGGATGTCATGTGTGTGACTCCATGACAACATCATGAGAGAGATTTTGTGATGATTTTCTTGTACTTGTGTTTCACCCTCTAGGAGAGCCATGGTGAACGTCACGTTGAGGTGACAACATCACGTAAGTGATGAATATTTGTACATACCATACATGGTTGTAGTCATTATGGTTGATATCATGATGAGGTGATATTGTTTCTTTTCCACATATGGTTTTAGCCATTGTGGTACACATCACGATGAGGTGATGTGTCTTCTGCAGCTGGAAGCATTTCTCCCTAGTTGAGAGGGAGTGTTGATGTTTAGCAGCTTCGGGCTCAATTCTTCCAGCCTCAAATGAAGACATAAATGGCAACATGTAATCTCTAAAGATGGCCGACCTTCCTTGTAATCAATATTTATTATTTGTAATTTCTTTGGTGGACGACCTTCTCCTTGAAGAGGTGCAATCTCTCTTGCACAATGTATATATAGAAGTTCATTCTTCCTCATTCAATGATCAATCAACTTCGATCTCCTTCTTCATTCAAGTGTGAACTCTTCAAGAGAGAAGTGTGAATTCTTCTAAGTGCAGATTGTGAAGTTTCTAAGTGCAGATTGAAGGTCAAGTAAGAGAAGATTACTAGTTTGTTATTATAGCCATTGCTGTTGTTGAATATTGGCCTTGTGTGTGGCCTCATTGTAAAGAGACTTGTTTCCATTACATATATATAAGAGATATATATTTGTTGTTGGGTTTTTCTCCCTCAAGAGGAGGGTTTTCCTAGGGTGTCTGATGTGTTATTATTTCTGATTTTGAATTAATTTTCTGTACATTACATCTGATCTTAAAATTTAACATATATTGGTTGATATTGAGATTGAGCAGGAGTGGGAGGGTGGGAAACATAATGAGAATGTTGGTAATTTGCAATAACAGAGACATTTGGAATGAAATCAGCAATTTGTTCTATGTGATGTGGCTAGTAAGAGGGTATACATGCATGATTTTCATGGAATGGCGGGTAATATGACATATTTCCATGAAATATAGACTTGTTTATTCATTCAAAAGCTGGAACATGAGACAAAATCATATTTAATTGAAACTAACCAACACTTAATCATACTGAAACCAGTAAAACTTCTCGGAGTCGCCATGTATGTAAAGAAAATTCCTCCAAAATGCCGAAACTACTGCTGTACACACCAAACAACAACAATAAAATGTGTAAAATGAACTGAGAAGCAGTTCATTGTCCTGCCGGGCGTGCCAAAATTGTTAGTGATCCAAATTTGCATCCTAATGCCAAGCTATGAAAGAACTTAGTAGGTTTGGATGTAACATGTGACTGCTTTCATGTTGTGGGTGTCCTATTCGAAAGCAGACCTCCAAATTAAGGGCTGGCTCCCCTTTTGATGCCACCTAACTATTGATTTATGAGATAAAGGGTAAGAAATGCATAAAACATGAACATTAACTGAAAATACCTAAGGTGATACACCAAAAACCAACTAGGACCTGATAACAGCCTATCACATTCAAAACAATATCATAAAACTTGGCTTACACAACTCATTTTCAAATGCAATTAACATAAGTAATTTATAAGGAGGTCTCTAAACAGGGCTTTTAGAAGGAAAACAAAAGGTTTCACAACTAACAACACTATTAACTAACACAACTTATAACCTGTTACCATGCATTATCTGTTAAACAAATGCCTAAACATGAGACAAGTTTGCAAGGAAAGATAAATTTCACAGAACAAACTGATCAATCACTAACAACATACTATGAAACATGAAATGAGAAGGTAAAATGCTCTATTTTATTGATTCAAAGTGCTTACTACATCACAAGTCCATTTGAGTTACAATACTGCTCCATGATGAAAAATAGCTCCAAAAAACAAAGCTATCACTCTGCTGGAAAGAAAGAACTAACTCCAAAATGCCAAAATGAAGATACTTAAGCAAAATCCATCAAATCCCCTCACACATGTCCATCTAGAAGGTTCTAGTTGGATGCAACAATGAGGCAAAAAAAGAACCTTCTAAAGTCAATCCAAGAGTCCTCCAAATAGTCCAAGGTCAATCCAAGACCATAGTCATGCCAAAAGTGTGACAAAACAACCTCCAAAATAGCACATGTTTCTCTAGAATAGTCAAATGCACCACTCACACACTCTCCTCAAGTCTGCAAGTCATCATTTTGTCTCCCATCCTTGACCCATGCAATATGTGTGTTTTGAAAACACAAGGCACTAATTTGCATTACAACAAGCTAATATGTTTAAGTGATTTATAATCCATCACTTAAGCAAATCACTTTACATTTCAAAGACTAATGCAAGAGGCCCCACCATCAATATTAGATTACATTATATTTGCATGTGAATAATATCAAAGTGATTAGCAAATCACTTAAATGATATTTTTATACTTTCAAACAAAATACAAAAATATAATGAAATATCAAAATGCTTTCAAAAGCATTAAACAAGGTCAAAAAACCTCCAATGCACTTGATCATTTCCACTTACCTCATTCTACACTCCAAGGCCACACACTTGGTCAACATCTCTGATTTTCCAAGGCAAAACAAAGGTTCAAAATTTGTCCTATGTGGCATCAGGGACTCCATACCTCTTGGAAGGCACATTCACAAAGTCTTGAAAGCACCATGATGACCAAAGCTCAAAGGCATACATGTGGGACTTAGCACATTTTACATGTCTCATATTGAAGGACTTAACAATATTGAACCAAGGCAAAAACATAGGACATAAAAATGCCTAAGTCATGGCATTTGACCCCCACTTCACAATTAAATGTGTTTCACTTTCTTTTTTTAAAATTTGGGAAAAATCCCATCGACCACCAAAAGTAGGGTCAGACCCTATTCAACAAAAGAGAGAAAATATGAAAAGAGCATCATTTTCACCATCGAGTATTCTGGAAAATGATATGCTGCTGCCATGAGGGTTTGGAAATTGGCATAGAAAATGGTGCTTTCAACTGGTTTTTATGGCAAATTTTTTATGAAAAACACATGGAATAGCAGGTAAATGCATTCATTTGTATCAAAACTGTGTTTTTTCACTTTTTTGGAGCTATTTGGGGGCAAAAATGTCGCAACCTGTAGAGTATTTCTAATCATTTTGTCTCATTTTTAATTTCTTCTGTGGTTACTCATACCTTTTAGCTACCATTTTTGAGGCTCTATGAAGCTCAAATGAAGGCTTCTTAAGTGACATAATTTGCACAATCAATAAAAATGAGAGATTTTCTGCTCAAGTAAGCTCCACTCAGACCCATTCTTTTCAGATTTTGAGCAAAAGAGCTCATTTTGAGCCTCCATTCTTGAAGAATAAAGCAAAGAAAAGTTGTTTCCCTTTGCATTTTGCATTGAAAGAAGAAAACCCATCATATTTTGTTGCTCTTGTGAAGAAAATTTTACCATTCAGGCCATGACCAAGAGAATGGAATAGGATTTCTCATACTTGTCATTTGTTTCAAACTATTCATGATAGTTGTTGAATGGCTCTACATTTGCAATTTATAATAAAATAACCTAGATTGGTTCTTCATTTTGTAGACAAATGACAACTTATGGCCATGGCTGTAGCATAGTGAAAAATGACATCATATTTTTTATCTGCTTTTAAAAACTTCATGACAGCCTTTAAAAATTTCCGCATTTGCATTTTAATTGAGAAAACCCCAAGTGGGTTCTTTGACCTGTAGAAAACTTTGCAATTTTTGTAAAACCCCAAGTGGGTTTTCATATTTTGTCAAAAAAAGACATCCAAATTTGGGCCACGACTATAATAAATACCTATGTTTTGAAATGTATCTCAATTTGTTTACAGAGAGTTCTAAAACATTTGTTGTTTTTTAAATACCTCCATCAAATTTCTCCTCAAACTGCCTCATGAAGCCTAATTATAATTGCAATGTGCCCATGTATTGAGAAGATTTAAAATCAGAAAAAACAATATGACTGTCCTCCTATTTTTAACCACATGATTGTCACTTGATGAAAAGGTCTCTGTCTGTTTGAATGACTCCTTGTGCTTACAACTTAGTGACCATTTATTTCAATGCAATGGTATTGTTCATTGATGAATGAATATTGCACAAGGAATAGTTTTTTCATCCTTAAAGAATCTTAACACTGCATTACACTATGAATGCTCTAATGGAGCTCCTTCATTGTTCTTATGCCATATTCTATGGCTATGGTTTGCATCATTGTTTTTAGATCTGTACCTCCAAATGATAAAAATGACACTTAAAATTTATTTTCTATGAGCAAATACAACTTTGCACTGTCATTACATGTTTCCCTCATTCACAAGACACTATTTTTTCATTCATTTGAAAACAATGCTTCAAAATTTGGTGGCACAAACTTCATGCCTCTGGTGCTATTTATGCTAAGAGGATCTCAAGTGGCTGTAAATTCCATGGGACTATTGCTGCTTGATCACTTACATATTCTTTCAATGTCATTGTTCCTGGATTTAGTTATGCCCCTTCTATAGTGAACTGTGCTTTGTGATCTTCTTGGTTTGCTGATCTAAACACTACCCCTTTGTATTTGATTCTTTGCCATGTGAGGACTGTCAACTCTCTTGTAGATTGCCCCTTTATGAGTTATTGAAACCTTCTAGAGATACTGTCTTTGTTTCACTATAAAGAAGGTCACTGTACAGTCATCAATTCCTCTCAAAATCACTGACAAACTTTAATCATTCTTGACAACCCTGCATTCACTGTCATCAAACACTTGATCATGCTCATATAACTCATGTTATTTGGCATGAAACCTTTATGGTATCAAGCTTTTCCCACAAAACCCTTATGTTGTAAGGTCTGCCACCAACTGTCAAGCACTATGTGAGTTTCATGATCACTTCTCATGATATAAATTACCTTCAAATGAGGTATGTCATAAGTTTTCTTGGAAAACTCCTTCCTCATGGCTTGTATCTTTGACATAGTGATCTCAAAAACCCCCTTAACCTATCTATACACAAACCTCTAAAAGAATCATGATCAAATTTCTTCATGGCTTGTGGAAAGAGCTATGAGTTTAAAGCCTGTCATTTGTATGAGGTGATTGGCTGATCATCTTATGTCAGGGTGACTGTGTTTTGTGATAGTGACCCTAGAGCAACATTCATTCTATGATCTTTTCCTGTTTCTACATTTACATAAGTCACACATGGATTTGTATTGCACTACATTTTCTCATAACCCCTTTGTAGACCATGCAACATACGTTAAAATGACTCTTGTGTTGGGAATTGTTCTACTTATCTCATCCACATGCTTATTTTTTTTCATAGTTTAAGCATTCAATGATTTTCTCATGTATTGAAGTCACTACTTTTAATGTAAAGGAACCTACTGTACTTCACAAGTACAAAATAGATTGAATGTACTTACCTTTCCTTTAATTTCTGTCATGTGATTCCTCACAACAACTTAGTCCATGTTGCTTGATTGTATGCTTTAACATCGCTGCCCTTCATGAGATGTAGCATGCATCTTCCTTTCTTTATCTACCCCAATCCTCATGATTTCCACTATAGCTTCTTGTTGCCCCATAAGTTTACTACCTGGTTTCTACAACAATTGTTTACCTTTTGATCATGTGCAACAATTAAACACTGTCTCCTCACCTTAAACGTAGTGGGCAGACACATGTCACCTATGTTGGTGACCTGAAATCTCACCATTCTATGTGATGTGTGGTTGTCCAATAGGGTTAAGGTGAGAGGGACTTGACAATACCTCAAATTGTTCCTTCTTGCTGCCCCATATGCTTCATGATGGCTTCAGACATGCATTGATTTCTCCTTCATTATTTAAGAGATGCACAATTGAACTTGATGCATCTATGATTGAACTTCATGCATCTCTGAAGTCACTTACTTCTTTTAATAAAATGGATCATGAATCCACTTAAGATGATTGAAAGACATGTCCATCAAAATGTACCTTCCTTTTGACATGATGGCAACCATATGACTGGTTCATTATGAAGTATGAATTTCATGACAACCCACATTATGTGTTGCATCTTTTGAATCTGATAATGAAAGTTGATCAACTGGTGTGATTCCATATTGATTTAATGCGTTAATAGCATGTATATCTTTGATCAAGTTGCTTAATTTCCTATCCCTCTTAAAATCATCAGAGGGCAGCATGCTGAGCTCTACCCTCGTGGGAGCCACATTTACCCCACATGCTGTAATTAGCTAAATCAGAACAGTAACAAGACTTGTCCTAAAATTGCACAAGGAACAAATAGTTAGATAAACAAAGCTTATCATAGGTGTGTTTGATCACTCTTTTCTTGTTTTCAGGGACACTTATGGTATGTTGCTTATTTAATGCATCTAGGGATCAGTTTATACATGCATAGGTGTATGTTTATGTAAGGTTTGAGACTTTTCAGTGCTTAGATCATTGCTCTAACATCATTGCTATTGCCATATGCAGGAATTAGGAACAATGAGGAGCTAGGAGGGACAAGCATTTTGGATCAGCAGCAGTGTGAGACAACACACCTTGAACCAGTCATTCTTAGGTAATGACTGGTCTCTCTCCTTATATGCACATTTGTATTTTCTTACTTATTCATGTATATGCTTTTCTTTATTTTCATTGAATAAGTAAAGTTATTCTCATGATTTGTGTGAGACAAATATGCACTTTCATGATTATCAATAAAGATTTCATTTGTAACACATATGGTTCTCTTTCTCATTTGCTGTAATTGCAACATTGGAATAAAATGTAATCTGTTTCTTTAACAATCCTTTCATGCATATTGATGACTTAGCAGACTATGGTTTATCATTTAAATGTTCAAAAACACAAAAAGAATAAACACTAAGTTACCTAATTTCAGTTGAAAGCTAAAAATTAGGTAACAACTACAACATTCACTTGGCCTTTTTTCCATATATAGGTGTCTCTAATAAAAAAAATGACATTTTAAGGAAATGGGCATCCAAAGTACTTTCAAACCACAAAAAGGTAAGGAGCTTAATCCCTTACCCAAAGGATTACAGTGATCCACTACAAAACACTAACATGAATAAAATAGAATGTTCTTGTGGTACCCCCCACATTGGAGAAATTGGTCGCTTGATTAGCACCAAGATCAAGGAGCACAATGTGAACATCAAATATGGGTAAAGAATCAAATTTCACTTGTGCAAGATATTCCCCCATCTTAAAACACAACATTTGTTTGGAATCAAAAATAGAAAAA
>VDFB02388635.1:206199-256159 GCA_007258455.2 Sequoia sempervirens | reverse complement strand
TATGTCGCTCCAATCCATAAATGTAACCGTAGGATATCCAAAGAGCCACATAAACTTGGAAGATAGTTTATCGCTGCATTAATGAGACGGTCAACATATAGCTACAGGCAGCTCTCGATGACAATGAAGAGTCTGATAGCAAGGAGAATAGGGAATCGTTGACCCGCCAATACAAACAGTGGTGAATTTTTGACAGAGCCACAATGACCACGACTCCACCTCAGATAAATTAATCACTGACCATAATTAGTCTTTATTCTATCCACCTTACCTAAATTTGTCTTATGCGGTAGTTTGTCCTATCTAGATATTCACTTCCTCCACGATTTATCATTGAAAGTGCAGCTGCTAAAATAGAAGACTCGGATTTGTCTTTGGTGGCAATATAGAAGCATACAGGCTGACAGGTCCCAATACTTCTTTGCTTAAGCCGATGTTGACTTATCTGTAGCTGACAAAAAATCACAGCTTCCTCCCTAATATCGACGGTAGCTATTAATTTTCCTTCATAAAATAAATCGACTTCTTCAATTATGTGCCTTAGATTATTCCATGATTTCTCCCTTTATTTGCTCGTCTTTTATTTGGTGATCTGGCGGCTTTGTGGTTTGTCCCTATTTGCAAACCTCACAACGGCTCTTAATGTAAGATTCAATATTACAAACTGATGGCGGCTAGAGAATAATTAGAAGCTGCAATCAATACTTATAAGAGAATGCGATTTCCAAAGAGTGTGGTTGTGTATTGTATTAGCTTTGTCTTTTTCTGCCTTTTATTGTTATTTGCCTTTTATTTTTTCCTGCCTTTGTCCAGCGCAAGGATTTCAAAGACTTTGCTACTCCACGTCAAGGTTTGAATAATCCAAATCTTGTCCTTTCTTTGCCTTATGCGATGACCAAATCTTTACCAATACAATGTAAGGATGTTCAACCTCCTTCAAATTAAATCGATCAAGCAAGCAGGCAGCTAGGTCGCCAAAATTTTAATATTTATTTAAAAATTGAACCCTCCAAATAAAAAATATATTCTTGATATTTCACCCAATACTCTCCAAAAAATTTCAAACCCTATAAGTCTAAAATTTTCTTTTTGATACCACTGAAATATCCCACGCCTAATAGGATATTTGCTTTCTAATTTATGTTTTTTCTTTTGTTTTTTGGTTTTTTGGCTTTTTTATTTTTGAAGAATTTGCGAAGAAATGCATAAAATTGCAAAATAAAGAAATGTTGAAGCACAAATATAATATTACATCATTTCAAATTTATTAATGCCATGAAAATTACATTGAAAGCATACCCGGATGACAACTTTTGATCTTGAAAACTCTGTAAAACCCTGATAGATGATCTTCAGGAAACTGATGAAGCTCTGTAATAACCTCTAAATAAGATTATCTCTCAGAATGCCCTTGGGTGATCTTCCACACCTCTAGACATTGTTCTCTTTGAGGGATTTCATCCTCAAGAAAGCCTGAATCTTTAAACTCCCAGAAAACCCTTGCTAAAGCTCTTCTCCAAATTTCTCCAAACAAGAATAATAATCCAGAATTCATAAAATGAACTTCAAATGCCCTTTTATAATATTCAATTTGCATTTGACTTCCATCTCATTTAATTTACTTTAATTTCATTTACTTTTCCCTCCATTTTGGTGCACAACTTAATAATATAAAGTGTACTTTGATAATCACTTATATCTCCCTTTTTAAAAACTTTAACATATTATAAAGTGCACATTAAAATCACTTATATCCTTTAAATATAAAGTCCCCTTTTAATATATTTTAAGAATGCACTTTATTATTTAGTGTTATTAATACTAAATGCACAAGGCCAATATTACCAATATAACTCCAGGATATAATTTTGCCACTATGCTAGATATAGACACTCTGCCAACTGACCATACCAGTGACTTACTATAAATAGTAAGTATACATCAAAGTCTCTTGAATGGCCTCCAAAAGGCGCACCACAAATAAACTAGGATGAAGAGTTGAAGAATACTGAAATAAGTACCAAAGGGTCTGCTAAAGAGCCAAAGATTACCCTCAAAAGGGTCCCCTAAACACCCTATTAGCCTACGGGGACCAGTTGGTAGACTAACCACTACATCTAACCATTGCCTAGGAAAAGTGGACATTACAGAGATGCTTTGCACATCCACATGATATGCCTTATTTCCTTTGGCAAGTTTTGTTACAGTAACTGTTACCTGATTTTTTATGAAAAATCAGAACAAAGAAAAAGAAAAGGAAAATATTTTTTGCAAAAGAAAGTCAAAGGAAGTCAAAGTCAAGGGAAGTCAAAGTCAAAGTCAGAGGATAAGGATTGCAAAATATCTTATCCACAGAGGATAAGGATGACAACTCAGGATAAGATTGACAACTCATAAAGCAAAAAGGCATATCTTATCTACAGGGGATAAGGATTGAAAAATGTCTTATCCACAAAGGATAAGGATGACAACTCAGAGGATAAGGATGACAACTCAGAGAATAAGATTGACAACTAATAAAGCAAAAAGGCAAATCTTATTTAAAGGGGATAAGGATTGCAAAATATTTTATCTATGGAGGATAAAGATGACAACTCCTAGGAAAAATATCTAAAGTCAATATGAATTTTTGAATTTAGGCTCTCAAAATCTATAAATAAGAGGCCTATGCTTTGTTGCAAACATTGAAAAAGTTTATTGTGACAAAGTGACATTCAGTCATTTGATTTTTTCAATCATAATCAGGTCTTTACTTCTATAATTTTCTTCATTAACTGCATCTTCAACCTTGTTTCACTCTGAAATAATGGTTGATTGTATGTTTGTGATGTAATATTTTGCTGTTTTTCTAGAAAACAGTCATTGTAGCAGCCTTCAGTGATTCAAAGATCAGCATTTTGCCTCTATTTGTTTCAATTTTCTCTGTGTATGAAAGAAAAGCAGGTATTATTGTGAGTCCTATGACTCCTTGATTGTTGTTGTTCTTAGTTTACCTATGAATTACTGTTGCAAATTATTGTGTGAAGCTTTAGATTGAGATTCATAGGTTGTGTTGCTGAAACGAAGTAGAAATCTACTATATTTGTTGTACCACCTTCATTTTTCGTTTTAGTTTTAGATTATCAGATCTTTCTCATCTCTTTTCCCAACAAGGTTCTTTAGTTAGAGTTAGTTTTTAGGTGATTTACCAAGGGGAGGCTGCCCTTTAATCGGAGGTTGACCTCGAGTTTCGCGAGTCCCACAACTCGAGAGGTCATCCCATGTTTCACAGGATAGCTAGATTCAAGATTCAGCAAGGTGCATATTCCAGGTGATAACAGTAACCAAACACTGAGTTGCCCGTGTGGCTTGCTCATGACAGAAAATTCTCTCCATTCTATGAGCCAATATTATCCTTGGCGCTTTATTTGTCATTCCCTATAGTACCACTTCTTTTCTCTCCAACTAAAACTTCATTTCCATGGTTTGGAATTTTCGTGTGATCTCTCATGATGAGTGTAGCCACTAGATACCTAGGACCATATCTGTGTCTCCTATGCTGACAACATATAAGTCATCCTTCATATCATATCCTCCCAAATTATGATTCAACTGGGAGATATTTCTATTGCATTGGATGGTGAAATTGTCAACCACCATAACACTAAATCCTTCAAAGTCCTCCATCTTGAGGCCTTGCTTGGCCACCAATCTCTCATAAATTAAGTTATGAGTGGCACTAGTGTTAATGAGTACAATCACCCTTTAGCCTTGCAGGACTCCATGGACGTGAAAGGAGTTGTACCTTGGAGTACCCAAGAGCATAGCAAGAGTGTTTCTACCATGGCTCCTTCCTCTTTTGGTTGGTCTTCTTCTTCCCCAATCTCCTGTTCAAGTTCTTCTTCACTCTACAGTTTGAGTTCCTTAGATCCTGATTCATCATCAAACCTTATCACAACGTAATGTATGTGTCCTTTCCCAAGACATCTATGTCCAAGTGACCATCGCTCCTTGTAGTTGAAACATATATTCTTCCTCAATTCATTCTTCGCCTCAATGCCTATTCTTGATAATAAAAAAAAAACTCTTGCTTTGTTGTACATTTTTGTGAAAAGGCTTCTTTGGAATGAAGGTATTAGTATAGAACTTATTCTTCGGCATAGAAGTCTCCAAAGCCAAAGCTCACTTGATTGCCTCTTGTAAGGTAGGTGGTTTGAAAGCCTTAACCAACCTCTTGAGAGATTCAGTCAACCCTTCACTGAAGAGCATGTAGTCAATATTCTCTTTGTGATGTTTGACACCATTACCAGTAGCTTCTAAAACTCTATTACATAGTTCTTCGTTGAACCACAGTGTTTGAGCTGAGTCAAATCTTTGAAATAAACTTCAAGGTCCTTCCGGTCAAACCTCTCAATCAACAGTTTGTAGAATTCATCATATGAGGTAATGGATTCGTGACCTTGAGTGATCAAACTATGGTACCACCACTCATGCACATTCCAAATGCAAGATGGAAAACTTGATTGCTTCATCTTCGATCATCGACCTGAGAGATAGGTATGTGTCTAGCTTTTGTACCCACACACGAGTTGATCATCTATTAGACCCATCATAGGGAGAGAGTGTCAACTTCCCCAAAGCTTATTGCACATCTCTTTGAAAGGCCTGTGGCCTAGACTCAAGTCTATAACCATTATGGGACTTCTTCATATTTGTGGAATTGGTGAGTTACATTTCACTTCAGATCTCCTTAAGAAAAGCTTTGTATTCTACATGGCATTCCCTAATATCATCAAACAATGAGTTATGGGCTTTGGGCTCTAGAGTCTCCATATCCTTATTTAGAAAGGTAGGATGGATGGATCTTGCAGTTGAGACAAGAATAGTCCTTTATGTGTGACTTTGAGTGACATCCAGATTATTACCCTCAAAAGCACTTGCTTCACCCATTGACTATCTAGGAGTATTCATATTACTATCCATCTTGTGAAGCAATTGTGCCATCATATCAATCATCAAAGCAAACTTCCTTTCGTCTCGACCCTCTAGGTTTTCTGTGCTCATTCTCCTCTCTCTTTCTACCATACTATATTATGCTCTACAATAAAATTTGTAGGAGACAATTTAGTCTTTGAACTCTCTATAGAACAACTGTGTTTTCTTATCTCCCTCAAGTAATAAACAGTTGTTTTGTCACTATGCTGCATAAAACTAAAACAACAAAATGGAACTTTGAACCAATGTTACCCTGAGTTTTTGAGACAAGGACAATAGGGAATAGCAGGACGCATCCCCAAGTCTTTGATTTTTCAAGCAAATTTTGGGGACGGCTAGGGAATGGCTATATAAAATATAGGGAAAATTTTAAATATATAGGGAAATTTTAAATATTCATATGAAAACATGGATAAAGCATACATATATACATTATAGAACCTTAACATATAACATTTGTGTTCAAAATTCATTGTCAATACTCAATATGCGTTCAGAATTAAATATTCATTGTCAGTTTTCCTTCTATCACACTGTATTGAGATATTTAAACCCTCAAATTAGGTGCTACTGATAGCCCAATAAAAATTTAATACCTTTCTAGTAGCAGCAACATGGGTCCTAAACTCCCATGTCAAAATTAAATATTTAAAGTGAAGTGAGTTTTTTTTAAAGGTTGCCTGGCGCCGGAGTCCCCTAGTTGTCCCCGCACCCCTAGAATGTCCTCGGGATAGGGACAGGTGTTTAGGCCTGGGGACACGGCCCCAGGTAACACAGCTTTGAACACAAAGGCTGGCAAGGTCACCAGCTTCGGTACCACTATAATGTACCAAGCCAAAACAATACCACATAATTCTTAAGCATCCACAAACACTTGTTAGTTGAATAGTAACACTATTGGGCCCTATTATTTAATCAAATCTTCAAGAATTGAGATTTAAATTATTGTTTATACATCAACAATTTCATTACACTCTAATCAACAATGGCAACATAACACCTAATCTTCTTATATAATGAACAGCAAATACAGATGTAATTCCCACTCTCTTTCCTACCACAATAATGATTGTATTACATTCAAATGAATTTGCAACAACAATAATTCATACCAATAACAATGGTGAATCGGATCAATACAATGTGATCAAAATTTGCATCCAATGAAGCTCAAATGCAAACTCTTTATGAGATCACCTTCCAAAATCACTAGGATTTTCACCTAGGATTCCACAAGTGCTCAAAACAGATTTTGAAAGGATTTTGGGTAAGTGTAGATGATGATTACAAATGAAAAATCACTCTGTAATATCCTCCACAACAAAATAGATCGGTCACTATGTACACCTACAACTTCAAATTTAAATAGTGATCATGGACGGAAAAGATTCCACTTTGAAAGTAATGGTGCCAAAAATAGACTACTGAAAACAATATGGCACATGCTAGGAAGTTAGGATGGGAACAAAAATATAGTTGGAAATATCAGGGATCAAGGGTCGGCCATATCACAAGACTCAAACTATAGGAGGAGGGATTGAGGGTCGAGCAATGCACATGCCAGTAAGGGAAAGTTTGAAAGTCCCACAAGAAGAAGGGAAGAGCGAAGTTGGAAGAAAAAGCATACTCAAAAAGAGAAAACACGCAGCAGATGAAATAGGGAAGACACAAGTACAAACCTAATATGTACAAACTTATATTGATTGGAAATGGGACATAATAATGCACTCAAAGATAGGCAAAACCAATTCAAATAAAGAGGTTGTTAATGATGCTAGAGATGTGCAAATGTTGATTTGCAACCACCACACTTCACATGCACTCTTCAAGACCTTTTCCAAGGAGTTTTAGAAACCTATAGAGACTAGATATGCATCATACTTCATTCTCTTGAAGTGGATGCTTGAGTTGCAAGAGGCATTGCAACTAATGGTCATGGTAGTAGAGTGGAATTGGCAGCCCGATTCTAAGTCAAAGTAGGGGAAGAGAGCAAAGGAAGTGGTGAAGAGTGACAGTTTTTTAGCTGACATGAAATACAATGTTTCCATCATTACTCTAGTCTTCAAAGTCATTTGCCATGGGGATGCTAATGCACCTAACCTTGAAGAGGTGGAAAAATGAAGGTTTTTGTACAAGAAAAAGACCCCATATTGTATTTTTGCAATGAAAATTTTCAACCAGTCATTTATCAAAGATGAGAGAAGCTCAACACTTCCTTGCGCATGGTTGCCTATGCATTGAAGCCAAAGTGGTTTATGAAAAGGCCTGGTAAAGTTACCCATATAATGGGGTTCAAAAAGAATATTCAAAAGATGTATGACACTACAAATATCAGCATCATTTGTATTGAGCGATCAAAATTTGTCACTCTTAAGGGATATCCAAAAGAGGCCAAGCTAAATAGGGAAACTATGGCATAGAAAGATCCAATTCTATAGTTGACTATGCACAGACCTACTTTTCTGACGACCACACTAGCCATTTGTCTATTGTCCCAGGTTTCTTGTTCTTCTACAACTAAGAGGAATTGATCTACTTATAGCTTAATTCACTATGTTAAGAGGAACTTGCTTATCTCTAGTAGGGTAGAGAAGCTTGTAGCAATGCATACTGCCTTGTGTCTCATTGACTGCAACTTGCTAACATATAGAGCTAGAGGAGTCAGCCCAAGTTAATGATGATGTGGCACAAACAAGGTTGGTTGGTATTGGTTTGCATGAGTTTGACCTTGAGGAGTCCAATAGTTCAAGTGACGAGGTGTTTGGGGTGGATTTACAAAATGATTAGTCATTGGGCCATTGGCCAATTAAATTTAAACTTTCAATGTAATCATCATTTTGATATTAATTTAAATATACCAATATTCAACATTTTCATTGTTCAATGCAATATGTTTAGTATTTCAAAGTTTCATTTGTTATTCCTTATACATTTTTTATAACTATTTTTTTATGTACCATTTATATCTATATCTGCACTGCCATCCCCAAATCTAGGCCCTTGGTCCCCCTATCCCTAAGACCCATCCTCCATTTCCAATACTCCATGAAACATTATATATTCATTTATAAAGTGCAAGAAAATGTACTTAGGATTATCCACAAATTGTGTTTCTCAATTGACATTTTTTTCTTATTCCTGCCTCTTCATGGTTGTAAGTAAATCCATTTTTCTTTTGTTAGGGAGCTTCTTACAATAAGTCTCATAAGAGCCTATGCCATAGCACACGATGATGAAACACGCGCTTATACTGAGAGGGGGTGTGAATCAATATAATCCATCTTTTACTTTTTAACAAACACAATTATATCAATTGCAATACATCAACAATAAACAACACAAGAAGAACACAAGATTTACATGGAAACCCTTTTTTTGAGAAAACCATGGCAAAAAATTTGCTTATACAAATACTTCTCTTACAAATTTTGTAGTCACCCACCTACTCGAGACACCGATCCCAGCTTATATTTGTAGGCAGCCACCCACTAGAGACACCAATCCCCGCTTATATTTGTAGGCACCAACCCACTGGAGACACCAATCCCCACAACTAAGCACCAACTCAACAAGACACACCAATTTCTTCTATGGAGAGGCATCAGCCTCCAAAGTAACAAAATCTTAGTCTTTTGCCTTATACTCTGCTCACAAATCTTCTACAACTTTTGCTCATAAATCTACTACAACTTCTGCTCTCAAATCTGTTATAACTTCTGATCACAAATCTCCTTCAGATCTGCTTATAATTCTGATTTAGATCTGCTCCAAAATGCTTTATAAGTCTGCTCAAATATGCTTCATAATTCTGCTCCAATATGCTTCAGATCTGCTCATGTATAGAAAGATATTCGCTAATTGTTTGTTCTCTAATCCTCAAATCAATCTTCTTTTTATACCTTCTCCAAAGAGGGTGACTTTTTCAAAGAGACATCATTAATCACAAAGGTGGCAACTCTTAATTAATATGCACCCTTTCATCATAACCTTAGGTGCACCATTTGAGGGGTCAGCCCCTATTTAAAAAATATTATTTTGCAATTTTAAAAATTGAATTCCCAAAGCAGGGCGGTTTCATAAGGAGGTCAGACAATATAATAAAATATTTATTTGCACTTTAAAAACTCCAAGTTGGGCGCTAAACACAAGGAGGTCGGCCTCTTTTATTAAAGTTATTTCTCCAATGAAAATGCCATAAGAAATCAAGTCGGCCAGCATTAATATTCTTCATAAGATCGACCTCTTTTATTAAAGTTATTTCTCAATGAAAATGCCATAAGAAATCAGATCGTCCAGCATTAATATTCTTCATAAAGAAATTATCAAACGCTGCCATAGAGAATATGGGTTGACCAACTGAATTTTAGTTCTTCATTGTAGTGATTAGTGGCCTTTGGCCTTCATATTTTCACCAACAATTTATTTCTTGAACAGCAACTATCTTCTTTGTTATCAGTGACATGCTTGGACTTGCAAGAACCTTTGACATCAATGACAATTAATCTAACACACAACACCCACAAACTTCCTTTCTTGGGGATGAATGATGATGGAATTTGCATATGGTGATGTGATGAGCCAAATTCATGCAACAATATGTCACTTGTAGACTTGTTATTACATAAAGGACACTTATTGAAATATGCCACTTGATGGCAGATATGAACTTCAATCTTTTAAAATTCAAATTTACACCCTACTAGCTTTGCTAGCCATTGTGAGTCAACATAGTGCATGTCTGCATTGATGTTTGTGCTATGTTGTTATATTGAAAGACATTCATTCATTCATTTGAAAACATCAAGGGTAGCCTAGTAATAATTGAAGAGCATTTATCATAGAGCATTCATGACGGCATCATCAAAGGGTTACACCAGCATTAATTATCCTAGGTTTGTTGCATGCTTGCTTGTTCTCAATCCTTGTTCCAAAGTTGTTGAATCGATCATCATAGGGGACTGACTAAAGAGAACATGACCTCACAATTCAGCAGACTCCCCAAAGGTGTTTGTAAACACTGTCAATCCTTGCTTAGATTCAAACATCAGAAGATTGAGGCAAGTGTCACACCCCATTGTTTGTTTACCTATTTACTATTACTTTGTTAGAGTAAATTATTGCATATGTGAATGTATTTGGAATTCTGATTGGAAATGTATGTGGTTATATTTTGAATGAATGTTTGTTTCATTAAAGTTGTGTGATGAAATGCATGTAAGGAATGAATGGTTATTGAATTTGATATTCTAACTATGAGAAGTATTATGTAAATGCTTGTTTTGATGAACGGCTGACTACCATGAAATATGTTAAGTTGGATGCAAGATCATTATCAATCCTCCAAGAGTGAGGGGAAGTATCACTCTAGAGAACTTGGTCAAGTAACCTGTAACGAAACCTAACTAAGCTTACACACACACTCACAATAGAATGGTTGATTCAAGTCATAGTGTTGGGAATTGGTAAGTCGTCCTTTAGTATGATGTGTTTGCATTAGGAAGGGTCTTGATTACTGTTAAGTGCGTACTTGGATGGTGTTTATGAATTTGGTGTTTATGTGTTCTTTATATTACTATACTTGATTGAGGAGATATATATACAGAAGATGTAATTGTATATATATGCATACATATGCATGTCAACGATAGCCATACACGTAAAAGAACACGTACATAAGAGTACATAGGTAGACTTACCTATGCACGTTTATGGACGGGTTGCTTATGGGCATGGTGACATTGTAGGGACAATAAAACATGTATATATATATATATATATATAAAATTTATACATGTATTGATATATACGTATGTGTTGACAAATGGAAATGTCCATACGGATATATCAATATATGTATACGTACGTATACATGTATATATATATATATATATACACAAATGATATTATATATGAAACGTTAACTTGGACTTATTCATTCAAATATCAAGTGTTTATATATATTTATATGTATTTTGATATGGTCAATCTATGATAAAGGCCGATTTAAAGTTTATGAGCCATGATCGATTTAATATAAATGCATCGCTATTTAAAGTAGCACATTGCCAAAGCAATGAAACGCATTATCCAAAGGATAATATGCGATGGAAACATTAAACAATTAATCTGCTGCTTAAAGTGTTTAAAGCGCATAAAACAAAAAACGTGAACCATAAAAATAGACATGCTAGGTCAAAGCAATATACAACGCTATTTGTTTGGAGGTCGATTCACTCTTTATGTGTTGATTACTCAGTCTATGACCAAGTCGACTGAGAAATGTGTTGCCAATTGAGTATTGACTAGTTCTTCTATTTAACCACAAGCTTAAGATTAGGGAATGTGCTATAAACTTGGCGCCATATTATGAATTCTCTTATTCCTGTAGAAGTCTTTCTTGCCTGGAAATTGATTCACTATTTTAATCATGTGCATAATTGAATTAGTCAAGTATAGCTGGTGTGCAAGAAGGTCAATATGTTGTTTACTAGCCTGAGTGTAAACTTAGAAGGCTGCCACCTTTTTTTGTATGTGTTGAGTCGACTTGCTTGGCTGAAGTGGCGTCGACTAGCTTACCACTTCTATAGGCATCGATGTCTCATTATTTAGTATAAATAGATGAGCCTACTCTCTCATTTGGACGCTCATTCGAAAGTTACATTCTACTGCTTTTATTCTGGAGCTATATTTTTTTGAGTTAGAGTTATTTTGTGAGAACATAGAGGAGGTTATTGTGATATATTGCATTGCGTGAATATAGTAATTGGAGGTGAAGCCTAGCAAGCTGACATTGGAAGGCTGAGGACCATATTAGTCTATTGGATTAAGCGATCAACAAGCGTGAGAATTTATTCTCCTTTTATTTGTCTTTTGTTATAAAAGAATGAATGTCTTGATTGATTTGTTTGGAATTGAATGAGAATGCTTGCATTAGTAAATCGTACTATTTGCTTATAGCAAGGAAAAGAATCTGTTTATGATTTCCTATGAAGTGTTTGTATATACTCCATAATAGGAGTGTTTGTTTATAATTAGTACTATATACTAGAAATGATGAAACAAGAATAGCTAAAGGGTTATTGTAATGTCCCCATTCTCAGAGTGACATCACGATGACTAGATTCTAGCCCATCCAGCATTCCCATGGGTTAGATAGCAAGATAAAGGGAATGATTTTGGCCTTGAGAATCAAATTTTGGTAAGATGTGTTTAAAGAATTAAGAGGGAATTATCCTTAACCTAGCAAAGCAAGCAAGGAGGTCTACTTGCAAGTCAAAGCAAGCAAGGAGGTCTATTTGCAAGACCAAGCAAACTAGGAGGACAAAGCAAACAAGGAGGTGAGTCGACCATATCAAATTAGATCAGCTTCTAGAAGATTCTCCCTCCTATGGCAATTTAGCAAACTTAAGGGGGAAGCAACCAATATTTAATATTTAAAGATCAAACCTGATCTCCTCCTAGGGTGGCTCAAGGAAGCTTCCAAACTAGAATATTATAATGTTCAAAGGCAATCAAATCCTTTCCTAGGGCAGCTTGGGAAACTTAGCCATGAAGTCATGAATATTTTAATGAGCAAAAATCTGATCTTTCCCCAAGGGTGGCTTAAGTGCCTTAGTGATGAAGGCAACAAATGTTTTAATGGAATAAAATATGATCTTGGCCTAGGGCAGTTTAAGGTGCCTTAGTCTTGAAGTTATTGAATATTTTAATAGAATCAAATCAAATTCTCCCTTATGGCGGTTTAGGCTGGGTGGCTAGGAGAGAAGTATAAAAGCAAGCTTTGTGAAGTCATTTGGCATCCAAAAATTGAGTTTGATTTTGCATAGAGTTTATCTCTTGAATGAAGATTAATTTCAGTCTGAATCAAGGTGATGACCCCTTGACCTATTGGGCATGGAGATGATCCCATCCCTATTTTGAGAGGTGAACATATTCAATGTTCGTCATTGTGCAAATTTGTGGCCCATGGCCAAATTTATGAAGTTCGATATGAAGATTTTGATAGAAGAAGCTTTTAGTCAAAGCCAATCGGTTTTGGAGGAGAAAAGGACGATTTGGCAAGAATACATTTGAACTAGGAGAATACAAATAAACACAGTGGTATCGAGGGGCATCCTTGAAGGAAGGTGCAGCATTCTGAGGTGAAGATAATCGGCCTTGGTGGAGAATCAAATTATTTAGTGTGGCTGCTACTCCATCACCAGGTTCACTTTATCACATGTATTTGCATTTGATGGTTTAGCATATTGAAATTAGTGAGGTTTTTGTCTCTATCAGTGTAAACGCAGTGTAAACGCAGTGTAAACGCAGTCATTGTAGTTGTTAGTACTGCAGTTGATTAGAAGTTTGATCACT
This sequence comes from Sequoia sempervirens, assembly GCA_007258455.2. Classification (NCBI taxonomy): domain Eukaryota; kingdom Viridiplantae; phylum Streptophyta; class Pinopsida; order Cupressales; family Cupressaceae; genus Sequoia; species Sequoia sempervirens. The sequence goes on along the minus strand of VDFB02388635.1, from coordinate 242,830 downwards.
GTCTCCAGGCAGCAGCGTAGCTTTGTAATATTCAGTATCATTGTAGAAGAAAACAACTTGTAAGATTTGATAATGGTGTCAAACTAGGATCATTCCTAGCATTGTAATCTCACTCAAATATCAAAGAGAGGAGTTGTTGGATGGCTGCAAATTGTTTGTCATATTGTCAAGTTGTTGTACCTTCATTTTAGTTGCACGTTAAGTGTTTGGTGAATTTCCTAGTTGTTGTAGATGTCATTTCCAGTCATAGTCATGCATAGAAAAAGAATATATATACAAAAGGTATTTCTATTCATTGAATAGTTGTTTGGTATCATTTCAAAGGCATTCTAATTTCATTTGCATACATCAAAACCCATTCAAAGCAAACTAAAACTCAGGACCAGCAAGGGAAGTGTTTGTCTAAATTCCTCAAGGCAAAAATCATAAGTTTAAGGGCAGAATTGATCCGGGATCTTACAGTGGTATCAGAGCCACGTTCCTACCAGCCTGAGGGTATAAAAAAAAAATCAGTTGTTTAAACTTCAGTTGAGTTCAATGGCTAGAATTAAGAAAGGAAGATTGTTACCTACCTTCCTACTTACTTCATTGAAGAAGGAAAAGGCACCTAGCTTGGAAAAAATAATGAAGGACCTTGCTCAAACACAGCGGAAGTTTGCTCAAAATGTGCAGCGATATGAAGATTCATTTTCAAGGAAATCTGGGCATAATAAGGCTCCTTCTCCATCTACAAATACAAGTAAGAAACCTCATGCCATGACAACAAATGATGCAATTATGAGCAGCTACCAAAAGTATTGCTCCCTACTTAAGGAGATACGTGACCTCCTTTCCTTCACATAATTTTAGGGTGAACCGGATGAGGATGAAGATGCAAATCAATTTGAGACTCCTCGTGGATCAGCACCTAATGAGGTTTGGGATGGATTTCTCTCCAAACAAAGTTCCGTCCTAACTTCTTCTGAACAATTTGGTATGGAGGTTGGCATTAGTAACAATGATGGTGTTGATAGTAACCTTGAAAATAAATCAGATTCAGAGTTGCATAATGTTGATTATCAATCTAGAGATGAAGATGAATACCATGATGTTCAGGAAATTGAAGAACCAATTGCGGATGAAGGTAATGAGAGCAAGAGTCCCTTGGTGGGTAACCTAGAGGTCATCATTGATGAGCCTCGTGAGGGGATGCATTCTCCTAATAGTTCTATGGTTGCTCGGAACACTGTCCCTCTTCTACTACTTGAGGATAGTATGCCATCATCTCATGTGTTGGATGATTTGGATGATGGAGAGGATGATTTTATGATTGGAATAAATGCTGCCCTAGCTCCAAATCAGCAAAAGGGAAAAAAAGAAATTATAGAGGAAGACCTTGGAGAGAGTCAAGTTCTTCAGGGTCAATCACCCACCTCATTTGTTAAATCCAGTGTGGTTCACAAGTCAAATTTGGAGAATCAATTAAAGTGAGCGAAGATAAGATTGTTGCAGCACTTCTTCATTTTGATAACACTCACAAATTGATAGAAAATCACCTATGGAAGGATCAATTTGAGAGGAGACATAAGGGAGTTGAAGAATCTTCTCATCCAGATTTTCAGGTGATCAAAACAGCAATGGAAATAATGAAATCAGATTGCTTAAATCTACTTTCAGATCATGATCACCTCCTTGACCTTGCTGTAATCTATTATGAAGCATTGAAAAGAAAGGAGGAAGAAGTGGATAATCTCTTTTCCGAGCTTATGAAGACTAGGGAAGAATTGGAAGTCACTCAAGTAGCACTTCAAGAAGTTAAAAATCAGAAGGAGCATTGTGTGGAGTTGAATCTAGTTCATTCTACATCAGCACAATCAGAAAATCTGCCTCTTGTAGCAGCCCTTACAGATGGACAACAAACACATAAGGAGACATGCTCATGTGAAGTTGGTGATAGGTACCATGAGATAAACACCCTATCCGAATTAGGTAAGGAGTGTGTTGCTGATCTCAAATCAGCATTGGAAGACAAGGGGGCACACCCTATTGGTAATGCAAATCAGTTTCAGCAGATTGCACCTCTTGGTGTAGTTCTTGAGAGAATGTACCCTGAGGGGGAGGCAGTTGCTCAAGCCTGGAACCAATTTGATAGGATTGACAAATTCATTGAGTATCTCATACAACACCGACCTAAGGATGGAGTTTCACCAACAAGCTTATAGACCATTAGGCATGCACTAGGAAGGGTTAAAGCAGATTTCTTACAGTTACTTCCAAATAGAGATCATACCTTCATTCTTGTCAGGCAGCGATATAGAGCTAAATAGGGTGAACCATACTATGTTGTGACTAGTGAATCTGATAATGATGATACAATATCTAGTAATACCAGTAGCTCCACTATCACTAAGGTTATTAATGAAGTAAACACAAGGATAGAGCATGAGTATGCCTTAGTTGGGTTTGGTATACCACCTGCACTTAATGATGCAAATCCTACATTTCATGTTTCACATCGTGAGTCTCCAGACACATATGGTCAGATATGGAGTCCTACAGTTGGTTCAGTACCTTCGTTGGAATCAGTTGATGCAATCCTTGTGATTACACAATGCAGTATGCATACTTTTTTACTTTCAACCCACTTGTTGATAACTTGATGTTACGTTTAACGCATAAAAGTGGGATGAAGGGTTGGTATGAGATGCCTCCCTTTATGGAAGAAACCAAATCCTACAGGTTTTCCAGTTTGCCTCTCCAAGATGATTTATATGTGGAGATACAGGATAGAGAGGCAGTGTTATGTCAGTTGGGTATTCTTCTTGTAGCCAATTTAGAGCAGCAGGATTCCTCAGATTTAGAAGATGATGGATGGCCATTTTGCTTATGGGATCCAAGAGGAGCATTCCCATGGATAGTTATGTTTCAAGGAGTTGATAGCAGCTTGAGGATACTCCCTATGGTGGACTTATGCAGGCATGCTTACCCAGACACTCTTGGGGTGTATTCTAATTTCTGACTCACAAACCTGGGATCCAAGAATTTTCATGAGTGATGGCATATCTTCCAAGGTACAGTAGCATGACAATGTGGTTGAAATCAGTTATATCAGAGTGGTGCAACAGATTGGCAAAGCAAAATTACAGAGATTGATTTGGGATCCGGGTGATCGGCATATAGATGTAGTTGGCAGTGGCTTGGTATGCAGGTGTAGATTGTTTGAGAGCAAACAATCCCAAGAAGGGAGGACTGTAATGTCCCCATTCTTAGAGTGACATCATGATGACTAGATTCTAGCCCATCCAACATTCCCGTGGGTTAGATGGCAAGATAAAGGGAATGATTTTGGCCTTGAGAATCAAATTTTGGTAAGATGTGTTTAGAGAATTAAGAGGGAATTATCCTTAACCCAGCAAAGCAAGCAAGGAGGTATACTTGCAAGTCAAAGCAAGCAAGGAGGTATACTTGCAAGTCAAAGCAAACTAGGAGGTGAGTTGAACATATCAAATCAGATCAGCTTCTAGAAGATTCTCCCTTCTATGGCGGTTTAGCAAACTTAAAGGGGAAGCAACCAATATTTAATATTTAAAGATCAAACCTAATCTCCTCCTAGGGCGGCTCAAGGAAGCTTCCAAACTAGAATATTATAATGTTCAAAGGCAATCAGATCCTTTCCTAGGGCAGCTTGGGAAACTTAGCCATGAAGTCATGATTATTTTAATGAGGAAAAATCTGATCTTTCCCCAAGGGCAGCTTAAGTGCCTTAGTGATGAAGGCAATGAATATTTTAATGGAATAAAGTATGATCTTGGCCTTGGGCGGTTTAAGGTGCCTTAGTCTTGAAGTTATTGAATATTTTAATAGAATCAAATCAGATTCTCCCTTATGGCGGTTTAGGCTGGGTGGCTAGGAGAGAAGTATAAAAGCAAGCTTTGTGAAGTCATTTGGCATCCAGAAATTGAGTTGATTTTGCATAGAGTTTGTCTCTTGACTGAAGATTAATTTCAGTCTGAATCAAGGTGATGACCCCTTGACCTATTGGATAAGGAGATGATCCCATCCCTATTTTGAGAGGTGAAGATATTCAGTGTTCATCATTGTGCAAATTTGAGGCCTACGGCCAAATTTATGAAGTTCGATATGAAGATTTTGATAGAAGAAGCTTTTAGTCAAAGCCAATCGGTTTTGGAGGAGAAGAGGACGATTTGGCAAGAATACATTTGAGCTGGGAGAATACAAATAAACACAGTGGTATCATGGGGCATCCTTGTGTTATCACGGAATCTAGCAGCGCTCATTCCACGGATAACCCCCCTACGAAACTTGTTCGTTTCCTAGGATTCGTGAAGTTCAAGCACGCATAACGAAGTGATTTTCAAACCACCTCGAAATGCGTTCCCAAGTCTCGAATAGTCAATTCGAGCATTCCCCCTTGTTCACCTCGCAAAGACCTTCGAAACGAGATCTTTCGCGACGTTTCACTGTTCATACTTTGCAGATTGCGAAAAATGCAGTGACACTGAAAAAGTGCGCTCCTGCCTTGAAGCAAATTTGGCTAAGTCTGAAAAGTGCAGTGGCGCTAAAATTTAGCGCCCCTGCATGAAAATTAATTTTCTAAAAAATGTAATAGCTCTAAATTTTAGCGCCATTACACTTTTTTCTGACACTTAAACTTTTTCTGGCCCTGGCGCGTTTCTTCATCTTTTTCGCATTTTTCGTCAATCGTGCCACTTTTCGTGCCTAAATTTATTGCACGACTTGAGTTAGGTTTTTGATTTTCTCTTTCACTTAAAAGTGTTTTATTTCGTCATTTTCATTGTTTATGGTCTTTGTTCTTCTTTTCTTCTTGCTGGGCGAGTTTTCTTCAAACTGCAAATACATTTTTTGAGTTTTTCAACATCCCTCTCCAGCGTTTTTCGCGTTTCATCTTTGTAAGTTGTTACCCTTGCTTTCTCTTTATTCTCCAATTTTGATTGCAACTCTATGCAGACAAACACTTTGCAAACCTCGAGCGCTATTTTCATTCACCATTACATCCATTTTCCAAAACCATGTTTCAGATGCAGAGGCGTTGAAAAAGTGCGCCCTTGCATTTTGAGATATTTTTCTAACACTGAGATGCAGGAGCGCTATTTTTTAGCGCCCCTACATCAAAGTCTGGATTCCCAAAAATGCAGAAGCGCTAAATTTTAGCGCCCTGACATGCTGAATATGTAAAAATTTTCCTAACACTGAAAGATGTAAGGGCGCCAAAATTTAGCGCCCTTGCATCAAAAGTGAAATTTCAAATGTAAGGGCGCTGAATTTTGGCGCCCTTACATTTTTTCCAATTTTCTATAATCTTTTCCAGTTGAACTTCAAACTTGCTTGATTTACTCCTGAACTTCTTTCCCTCCATTTTGTGCATCGTTTTGCGTGCCTTGTCATCTGCTCCACGCTTTCCCATCATTGTTGCTCGCTTCACGCTTCCCAATGCTACTTTTTCTGCTAACGCTTGTTGATTCACCATCCTTGCAGTTTCTCTCTAGATCTCGTCAAGTGATTCCGAAGGTGATGTCCTTTGATCGTGGTTCTTCCAAATAAAAAGTTCACGCAGGAGACCAGGAAGAAGTATGAAGACTCCGCGCCCAAGCAAAGAAACATGAAGAAGCTTCCTGTTCTCCAGTGTTAGAAATTTCCGGTGCATCCCATTATGCATCTTGTAAATATTTCTCGACATTTTCGAATGTCATTTTGTAAATTGTAATTACACCAAGATCAAAGATGTAATATTTTGAAAACAAATTACACTTTGACTTTGGTCAAAGTTAGGTGAGATCTCCTAAAATTGCTCACCTAACTTTCCCTGATTTTCTCAATCTCTTTCCTTCTTTTGCTCATCCCTCTTTCTATATAATGTGAGGGATTTTCATTGTAATATTATCTTTTAGTCTTTTGCAACGAAGTGCTGCCCTTTTGTAAGCAAACTTGTGAAACTTTGCGTTCATATTTTGTGAATGAGATTCAATCAATAAAGGAAAGGATTGCAAGCCAAACTTTGTGTTGGATTCGATACTTTTGTAAGTTGATTCGATTTGGTAGTGATTAGTTCGAGGAATCTGAAAGACTCTAAGTGGTTGATGTAAACTTTGTGTTACATCTATTATTTAGATTGCATTGTTATTTTGTTTATCATTGGTTGAGTGATCTATAAGACTTTGCGCTTATAATCATTTATACTCTTGCATGTTCTTGTTGGATAATCTATAAGACTTTGTGCTTATAATTATTCATTCTCTTGGATACTTTGTCGAAAGATCTACAAGACTTTGTGCTTGTAATCGTTCGTGCTCGTTGACATTTTGGTTGGATGATCTACAAGACTTTGTGCTTGTAATCGTTCATGCTGTTCGAAGAATTGTTGCGTCTAAGAAGACTTTGTGCTTCTAACGTAGCAAACGGTACGTTTATGCAGATCCGACATTGATAAAGCTACGGAACGACTTTGTGCCTTCGTGAGCTTTCCCATTTTATTTTCTTTTGTTTGTTGTTAATTACTTCTGGTATCTCTACGCTTCGCTTTGACGAGATAGAGATATTGGCATTACTGCTGGTTGTTAGTTTTTAGTTATCAAGAATTCGGAACTTCCAACACGTGAAACATTGTAAACATCTTCTCTGAAAAAAGAGAGAAGGATGAATGTAACACACCCCCCCCACTCCGTGAATTTCGTACATTTTGTAATTACTTTGTGTGATTTACTATTGTTTCTCTTAGCAGTAAGAAGGGCGCCTCCCCTTTCCGAGAGGAGAGATTCACATCTCACATAGCTGTGGCTGAAGTCCAAGTTGTGTAATCTGTCGAAAGTTGATTACATAATTTTCACCCAACAGTTTTTTGGCGACTCCGCTGGGGACACGATACGCATTCTAAAGCCTCATGCTTTCGTTTGAAGTATACCTGTGTCCTTTTCTATTGTAATTTATTTTCTTATAAGTTTTTCAAGATTTCACCAAGGACATGTAAATGGCTGCTCAAGGTCCTTGGGGAAATGCTTTTGGTCCGTTGAGCCTAGTTCTACCCCTACATGCTCTTCCTGAAGGCTCACGGAAGAACTTTCCTAAGTTTTTTGGTGATGGGCAACATCCTGATGAGCACATTGCTGCTTTCTATATTGCTTGTGGAGTTCATGGTGTTGAATACGAAGATGTATCTGTAAGGCTGTTTGTGGAGACTCTCCAAGGCGTTGCTGCAGATTGGTTTTATCATTTGGCGCCAAGTACCATCACAAACTGGGCAACTCTCATAGCCAAGTTTGAAGAAAGGTTCAAGCCTCCTGAAGATGCTCATGCTTTGTTGGCTCAGCTCACCCAGTTGAAGAAGGAATCTCACATGCCCATGCGTGAGTTCATTGCTCACTTCAACAAGTTGACACGAAAAATTCCAATTGTTGCTCAACCTACAGCTGAGAACCTGAAATGTTTCTTTGTAAATGCTCAAGTGCCTGAGGTTGGTTTCCTATTGAGAAGAGCACCTCCAGCTACTCTTGCAGTTGTGCAGACCTTGGCGACAAAAATTGAAGATGATCTCATTCTTGCTGGGCAAATAAAAATTGACTCAGATGAATCTGAAGAAAGCTCTTCTTTGGAGTTATTTTCTTCCATCACAAGGAGGGATCCTATGGTGCAAAGGTTGGCAAATGAGCTATTTGACCTCAAAAAGCAGTTAGCTCAAGGCATGTTTTCTATGCCTTGCAAGGATGTACCAAGGAGGTCAATTTCAAATACTGCTCATAATTTTGCTGTTGGTAATCAACACAAGTTATCTTCACCTCCAAAGAGGCTTGCTCTTGAGGTACCATTAGTAAAAGGAGCAGTGAAGCATCCTGACTCCGATCCAAGTGATCTCGCTGTTCTCTTCCGAGAAAAGGAAGTAGACATAGCTGGCGACTCCCAATTCTGGTTTATGCAGTCTCAGAAAGCCATTGATGAAGAGCAAAATGATGAAAGTCATTTTGTTGAAGTTCAAGTGAATGAAAATAATATTTTCTTGAGATCTGAAAAGATGGACATGCATGCAGATTTTAGTCAAGTTGAAAAGAATGCATCTGTGTCACGTGAGGACCTTCTTATAAATAATTCAGATTTTCCCAAGTCTGAGGATGGTGAACATCATATTGAGGTATGCAATGCAATCATATCTTCATTTGATTCACATGAAGGAGATCATCCCAATCAGCATGAGGTTGCCATGGTTGATGAATCAGTTGTTGAGGTAGCAACTGGCAAGAAGCATTCAATCTTTGATCGATCAAGGGAATGTCCCATAAGACATCTTGCTTGGTTGGAGGCCAGTGGGAAGACAGAGGTTCCACTTGCACCTGAGCGTGAAGATAAACTTGAGGATGCAGCTAAAGATATATTTGTAGATGCACAGGAGCAGCGTGCATTCAATGAATTATTTTGGAGCAGCAATATATGCATAATATTTTCAAAGGTAGCTGAACCTGTTCATCTCCTTCCAGAAGCAATGCCTCAACTTCATCTACATGCAGCTGCTAATGATCATGGAAGGCCTTGCAAGCTGTTGAAGAAAGGCAGCTATTTTGTTGAACCTGTGAATGGTTTCATTTGAGAAGATTTCATTGATGGCTAGTTTTAATTAGGTAGGTTTTTCCCTTTTCAATAAGTGCATTTGCATAAGTTTGCGTCTTGTTTTCGTAAATTCATTTTTCGTCGTTGTCACCTGACTCCAAGCCCAATGAATAAAGGCACTTGAATTCTGGAGTTCTTCTCCCTTCATTCGTTTCAAAGAACGGTTGAAGGAAGATCCCCAACAGGAGACAGCTGTTATCACGGAATCTAGCAGCGCTCATTCCACGGATAACCCCCCTACGAAACTTGTTCGTTTCCTAGGATTCGTGAAGTTCAAGCACGCAGAACGAAGTGATTTTCAAGCCACCTCGAAATGCGTTCCCAAGTCTCGAATAGTCAATTCGAGCATTCCCCCTTGTTCACCTCGCAAAGACCTTCGAAACGAGATCTTTCGCGACGTTTCACTGTTCATACTTTGCAGATTGCGAAAAATGCAGTGACACTGAAAAAGTGCGCTCCTGCCTTGAAGCAAATTTGGCTAAGTCTGAAAAGTGCAGTGGCGCTAAAATTTAGCGCCCCTGCATGAAAGTGAATTTTCTAAAAAATGTAATAGCTCTAAATTTTAGCGCCATTACACTTTTTTCTGACACTTAAACTTTTTCTGGCCCTGGCGCGTTTCTTCATCTTTTTCGCATTTTTCGTCAATCGTGCCACTTTTCGTGCCTAAATTTATTGCACGACTTGAGTTAGGTTTTCGATTTTCTCTTTCACTTAAAAGTGTTTTATTTCGTCATTTTCATTGTTTATGGTCTTTGTTCTTCTTTTCTTCTTGCTGGGCGAGTTTTCTTCAAACTGCAAATACATTTTTTGAGTTTTTCAACATCCCTCTCCAGCGTTTTTCGCGTTTCATCTTTGTAAGTTGTTACCCTTGCTTTCTCTTTATTCTCCAATTTCGATTGCAACTCTATGCAGACAAACACTTTGCAAACCTCGAGCGCCGTTTTCATTCACCATTACATCCATTTTCCAAAACCATGTTTCAGATGCAGAGGCGCTGAAAAAGTGCGCCCTTGCATTTTGAGATATTTTTCTAACACTGAGATGCAGAGCGCTATTTTTTAGCGCCCCTACATCAAAGTCTGGATTCCCAAAAATGCAGAAGCGCTAAATTTTAGCGCCCTGACATGCTGAATATGTAAAAATTTTCCTAACACTGAAAGATGTAAGGGCGCCAAAATTTAGCGCCCTTGCATCAAAAGTGAAATTTCCAGAATGTAAGGGCGCTGAATTTTGGCGCCCTTACACTTTTTCCAATTTTCTATAATCTTTTCCAGTTGAACTTCAAACTTGCTTGATTTACTCCTGAACTTCTTTCCCTCCATTTTGTGCATCGTTTTGCGTGCCTTGTCATCTGCTCCACGCTTTCCCATCATTGTTGCTCGCTTCACGCTTCCCAATGCTACTTTTTCTGCTAACGCTTGTTGATTCACCATCCTTGCAGTTTCTCTCTAGATCTCGTCAAGTGATTCCGAAGGTGATGTCCTTTGATCGTGGTTCTTCCAAATAAAAAGTTCATGCAGGAGACCAGGAAGAAGTATGAAGACTCCGCGCCCAAGCAAAGAAAAATGAAGAAGCTTCCTGTTCTCCAGTGTTAGAAATTTCCGGTGCATCCCATTATGCATCTTGTAAATATTTCTCGACATTTTCGAATGTCATTTTGTAAATTGTAATTACACCAAGATCAAAGATGTAATATTTTGAAAACAAATTACACTTTGACTTTGGTCAAAGTTAGGTGAGATCTCCTAAAATTGCTCACCTAACTTTCCCTGATTTTCTCAATCTCTTTCCTTCTTTTGCTCATCCCTCTTTCTATATAATGTGAGGGATTTTCATTGTAATATTATCTTTTAGCCTTTTGCAACGAAGTGCTGCCCTTTTGTAAGCAAACTTGTGAAACTTTGCGTTCATATTTTGTGAATGAGATTCAATCAATAAAGGAAAGGATTGCAAGCCAAACTTTGTGTTGGATTCGATACTTTTGTAAGTTGATTCGATTTGGTAGTGATTAGTTCGAGGAATCTGAAAGACTCTAAGTGGTTGATGTAAACTTTGTGTTACATTTATTATTTAGATTGCATTGTTATTTTGTTTATCATTGGTTGAGTGATCTATAAGACTTTGCGCTTATAATCATTCATGCTCATGCATGTTCTTGTTGGATAATCTATGAGACTTTGTGCTTATAATTATTCATTCTCTTGGATACTTTGTCGAAAGATCTACAAGACTTTGTGCTTGTAATCGTTCGTGCTCGTTGACATTTTGGTTGGATGATCTACAAGACTTTGTGCTTGTAATCGTTCATGCTGTTCGAAGAATTGTTGCGTCTAAAAGACTTTGTGCTTCTAACGTAGCAAATGGTACGTTTATGCAGATCCGACATTGATAAAGCTACGGAACGACTTTGTGCCTTCGTGAGCTTTCCCATTTTATTTTCTTTTGTTTGTTGTTGATTACTTCTGGTATCTCTACGCTTCGCTTTGACGAGATAGAGATATTGGCATTACTGCTGGTTGTTAGTTTTTAGTTATCAAGAATTCGGAACTTCCAACACGTGAAACATTGTAAACATCTTCTCTGAAAAAAGAGAGAAGGATGAATGTAACACACCCTCCCACTCCGTGAATTTGCGTGTATTTTGTAATTACTTGTGTGATTTACTATTGTTTCTCTTAGCAGTAAGAAGGGCGCCTCCCCTTTCCGAGAGGAGAGATTCATATCTCACATAGCTGTGGCTGAAGTCCAAGTTGTGTAATCTATCGAAAGCTGATTACATAATTTTCACCCAACACCTTGAAGGAAGGCGCAGCATTCTGAGGTGAAGATAATCAGCCTTGGTGGAGAATCAAATTATTTAGTGTGGCTGCTACTCCATTACCAGGTTCACCTTATCACATGTATTTGCATTCGATGGTTTAGCATATTGAAATTAGTGAGGTTGCTGTCTCTGTCAGAAGTTTAGCAGTGTAAACACAGTCATTGTAGTTGTTAGCACTGCAGTTGATTAGAAGTCTGATCGCTGTCTCTAGTCAGCAGTGTAGCTTTGCAATATTCAGTTCATTGTAGAAGGAAACAACTTGTAAGATTTGATAATGGTGTCAAACTAGAATCATTCCTAGCATTGTAATCTCACTCAAATATCAAAGAGAAGAGTTGTTGGATGGCTGCAAATTGTTTGTCATATTGTTAAGTTGTTGTACCTTCATTTTAGTTGCACGTTAAGTGTTTGGTGAATTTCCTAGTTGTTGTAGATGTCATTTCCAGTCAATTTCATGCATAGAAAAAGAATATATTTATACAAAAGGTATTTCTATTCATTGAATAGTTGTTTGGTATCATTTCAAAGGCATTCTAATTTCATTTGCATACATCAAAACCCATTCAAAGCAAACTAAAACTCAGGACCAGCAAGGGAAGTGTTTGTCTAAATTCCTCAAAGCAAAAATCAGAAGTTTAAGGGCAGAATTGATCCGGGATCTTACAGTTATTTATTGCAAAGTTATTTGTAATACTAGAAAGCTTATATGTTATACCTAGGATTATATTATCCAATGATGGGGGCAACATATGTTTATGCTTTATGGGTAGAAATACAATTGTGTATTGGGAGGGTGAATAGGCTATTTTTGAGGTTAATGACTACCTATTGAAGGAAAATACCTATGCATAGATTATAATGGCCTAAAGTCAAATCAAGCTTGAGTAGTGTATGTGAGTAGGATGACTGTCACTCGAAGTATTGAGGGAGAATACTTTCGCCAAAGTAGTGTAATCACCTTTGGCTCCACTGTCAATTCACCATGTTCCATTTATGCATGCTAGTTCAGGATTGTAGAGTCTACAAGTTCTAGTTATGTAGGACACAACACTAAGCTCAGAATGGATGTCATTACGAGGTTACTCCACCAAATCTCTTTGTCGAAGGGTAGGGCCATCTATCAGATTATAGATGTGCAGGGGACCGCATTTGAGTCCGTGGTTGGCGGAAAAGCGCTCGAGTGATGCTTCTCCTCCTCAGCAAGCGACCAAGATTTGAAAAGAGATTCTTGGACCATCTATATCTATTGCTTTGAAGCTCAGTTGAGCTATGTATGTACTTTGTACACAATCTTTGGAAATATTATAATATGTGGAATATTATTTTGGAAATGAAATCAAAATTGGAATTTGTTATGTCGTCTATGATCATTTGTTCTCCTTTATGAAAAGAAAAATTTTATGGCAATGGTTATGAAATGTAGTTTATTTACTTGAAAGTGAAAACTTAGGAAATTTACTTGTGTGAACAATTAGCATGTTACAGCAAGAAAATTCTAACAGTCAGACTTTTGCCAGTTCATTTCCACAGGTGCAGATCTGAACAAGAGCAAATTACAGTCAGTTGGCAAATTCTGAAGCATCATTTGATCAAGTGCTTAAATTTCAGCACCTTGGCAAATCAATTCTTGGCATCTTTATTATCACTTCCCATCTCTACAATCCAACTAAAAACCACATTTAAATTCATTTAATTTCCAAAATTAATTAAGCATTTATCACTTTCCAGCTCCAGCTCATTTATCTAGTTTTACTATTTATTTATTTAATCAGCCTAGATATTTTATGTAAAAGGGTATATTTTCCCTTACAAATATCAATTTTTTTAAGTTTCCACAGCCTTCTAGTTCGCATGTATTCATTTCTAAGTGTGCACAGGGAGAACTATTTATGCTCTCACAGCAACACCAGAACGCCAAAAAGAAGTACTTAGTAAAGCGTTTTAGCAGCCATTTTTCTTGTAACTGTAAGTCCACACCAAACACCAAACAAGGATCCTTGGCAGGGCATTTACTTTCATTTGACTTTACTATCTTTCTATTAATCACTCTCAAGCCCAAACTTAACAATTTGTATTGGCACTTTATATCCTCTCCTAGAGTGACTATATTGGGAGATCTAATTTTTTACTGGCCCAAAAATACTCTTGTAATGTCATAGAAAATATAATTAACAGGCTATTTTCCAAAGGAAATTCAACAATGGTCATTATTCATTTACTTATAAACCTAAATCCCTCAGACAGCCTAAAAAGCGCATTCTTGTGGCATAGAACAGACAATTAACCGGTTAATTCTTGAAAGAAATTCGCAACTAGTCATTTTACTTATAAACCTAAATCCCCTAGACAGCCTAGAAAGTGCATGCTCGCATAAAATAAGAGGGTGAGGGCGACCAACTCACAGAGATGGAAAAAACCCAAATTTTGACATAATTAAAATCCAAAAGAAATCACACTTGTTGAGAAACCAAAAACAAAACCCCAAAAACGCGTTAAGAATTATGGGCAGTAGATTGAATAAATCCTACCAGATCCTGTGCTTGTTTGGCAAGCAACACCTTTTCTGTAGAAAGGTTGAGTATATTCTCCTGATTGCATTCAATATCCTTCCTCAGCTTCTCGATTGTTTCCGCCTGCTCGGGCGAGGCTTTATTCGAACTCTGGGAAGGCAAACCTAAACATTGCCGTGTCTGCTCTCTCGTCTGATTCAGCATTACTGAATACACAACACACATGGCTTTCAACAACACATACACACAGAATCCCGCCTAAATGCTAACATATATACATTTTAAAAAAGCGAATACCATACATATAGCATAGTCATTTGAAAGCTTATCTGGTTTAGTTTATTACTGTTCGATCGCTCGTCCAGCTCCCGCATTGTCGACAGAAGCCGCTGTATGTCTGCCGGCAGCGTACTCGCATCTTCATTCAATAAATACAGTTAAATTCAGTTTTAAAAAACGGATGAAAAAATAAAATAGACCAGTAGGCAAATCATGTTAAGATTGGATTTGTGTACTCCTACACTCGAGATAGTCGTCGACGTATACACCAGTACGTGCAACCGCCATGTCACACAGCCTTAATGTTCCTTTTTTTTTCGCCCCTTCCCAGGCCGCTGCTATGACTTCCTGAGTTTCGATCTCTTGATCTGCTTCAGAGTTAGTGAGTTCCGAACTCCCGACCGTTTGGCGCAAATGCTTTAAAATTTTATTTTTCCCAGATGTTCGGATACAATGCGCGTGGCCTTTATATAATCTCCTCTTTGTCAGGCGCTTGTATTATTTTTCAGTAGGGGGGTTGAAATGAAATGAAATATTTTAATAACGTCCACGAGGCCACAGCAGCCTATGGGACCCAGGAACAGCACAAGACCACCACCGAAAAGAGAAGACCCTAAACAGCCTGAGATCTTCGCTCGAGATTAGCTCTACGACAGTGAATTTTGATGATGTAATTTGCAGATTTGACCAACCTTTCCTCCTCAAACAAGGTATTTAAGTTGTCCACTTGTAAGATGTCCCCATAAGTGACCCGAATATCTTTGTATGCTGAGCACTCCATAACAAAGTGCCACTCTGTCTCCACTAATCCCATGTCGCAAAAACGACATATTCTTTCTTCCCACTCTTCTTTAGGAACCATCCATCTGCCCGTCTCACATCTAAGACGATGTGAGCTAGTTCGGAGTTGAGCTATCAACATCTTTGCTCTCCATTTAATATTTGCTCCTATATATGCCTTTTCATCATGGTCCCCCTTAGGATTGAATTCTTTGATATAATAGTCTTTTTTTCGCCCTGATTGTTTTGTCCATAAAGCTTTTTTGAATTTTTGTTTCACATATTTTTTTATTTCTTCATTTGAACTTGGACAATCTTGCATATTCACACCCCACTTTTCCATCCATTTTTTGTTTTGTTTCATCCATGTATTCCTTCTTCTATCCAACTTTTCTTTTACGATTAGCTTAGGCCACCGATGGTCGTCCATGTTTTGAACCTTTTGAAGGTAACATAGTAACCGAATCATCGCGAAAGCCTCCAAGGGAAAGGTGCCTGACTCCGCTAGTAAAATCTCATAAGGTATCGTGGTTTTGAGTTTAAGGCTGCTAACAATTAGATGCTTTTGAATTCTTTCCACTTGCCTCCATTTCTGATCTGACATGCTGCTGCCCCAAATTTCGCACCCATATAGAACCACCGGGGTCACAAGTAAGCCAAACAACGTTCTCTTGGTTTTCCAATCCCATAGCTCAGCATTTCTACATCTGTTTTGTAGAGAGTAGAGCGCTTTCCAGCCTCCTTGGATCCTTTTTGCTCTACAAGTTTCCCAACTGAGCTTATAGTGAAAATCTAGCCCAAGGTATTTGTATTCATCTACAATTTCCAGCGGATTGCCCTCAAAGATAAAGCTAATTTGCTGTTTTTTCCTTCTCAGAGAGAATATCATAATTTTGGTTTTACTAGTATTCACTTGCATCCCAACTTCCTGACAAAATGATTCAAGAGCTTTCAAATGTTTTCTTAACTCATGTGCTGTTTTAGCAATCAAAATGAGATCATCGGCATACAAGAGCAATTTTATTACATAATTGGCCAACTGAATACCTTCCCCACCAACTTTGTCTATCCACTCTTCCAACTTGTCAATGTAAAGCCCGAATAGCGTTGGGGAAAGCGGGCAGCCTTGCTTGACTCCAATGTCACTGCCAAAGCACTCCGACATACCTTCATTAGTTCTGATTTTAGCTCTGACCTGCTCATACAGCCTATGAACAGCCGCCCTAAGAGCCCTTGGGACTCCCAGTTCCTCCATTCTATTCCACAACTTGCCCCGTGGCACTGTGTCAAAGGCTTTTTTGAAGTCAACAAAGCAGCAAAAAGCCTCCTCCCCTTGAACGTTCCAAATTTTTTCAATCAAAAATCTAAGTGTAATACCATGATCGATAGTGGAATGTTTTGGTCTAAAACCAGCCTGCCCTTCAGCTCTTTTGCCCTCTTTCTCAGCCCAACTACTAATTCTGCGCTCAATCATGCTTCCAAAAAGTTTTCCAAGAAGCGGATTAATCATAATAGTGCGGTAATTTGATGGGTTATTAGTGTCCCCACTTTTGTATAGGGGAACCACAACACTAGTAGTCCACCCTTCCGGAAAGCCCTCTTGAATAATCCTATTGAAAAAGCCCTTGATGCAAGGCGCAAGGACCTCAATGCCCCATTTTAAGAATTCAGCTTGCAGCCCATCAATATCCTGTGCTTTTCCCCCAGCCAACCTTTTTATCCCTTGATTGATGTCTTCTATGGTGAATAGTTCAGTGGCAGCCCTGATAGTTGGGGGTCTATGTTTATCTTGTTCCCGCTCATACAGTAACTTTGCATATTCCAACCATTGAGAGCTTGTGATATTGTTTTCTGTTTGTTTTCTTTTTTGTTGTAGCTCCTTCCAGAATTTCTTGGGGTTGTTCTTTCCAAGGGCAATCAACTCCAACCTTCTAGTGCTAACATATTTTTCTTTTTTGTTCCGTATCATCTTTTCGTATTCTTTCTTGTTTTCTGTGGTCCTTCCACCCTGGTGAAATTTTCTTTTTGTTAATTTGCACTCTTCATCAAACCATGGGTTTGCTGGGAAAGTAGAAGTAATTGCCTTCTTAGGCCTAGCCCTCTTACACTCATCCAAAGCCTTGTGAACAATAGGGATCAGCATGTCCTTGTTTATAGTGTGATGCCCTGTGGTAGCTAATTTTCTTTCATACTCGATGAAAATCCTTTTGAGGGCATTCTTGAAGACTTCCCGATTGTCATGGTTCATGATGATTCTACCTTGCGGATGCACTTTCTTTTTGCTGATAGGAATCTGCCCCCTTTGATGCATGCTAATGTGGGCGTCAAGATTTACATATATTGGATTATGATCTGATTTCAGCTCTAAAGGACATTTTCCAATCACTAGTTCCTTTATCTTTGACGTGTAAACATGCGAGCAAATGACATAATCAACCACACTTTGTCCATTGTATGTTTTGCAGGTGATGTTGCCTGAGTTCGGCCATGCTTTCAAACCATTGCAAATGACCAAGTTGAATAAACTACATAGCCCCAACAACTCAGCCCCGTAGTGCGTGACATTGTGCTTACTATCTTGCGAATTCCTTTCCCACAGGTGCTGTCCCTCTTCCTCCAACCATAGTGGATCAGCTTTCTCCTTGTCCTTGCTTGCCAAGCTGAGAGCTTGTATGTTTGCAGTCCTTGCATTAAAATCCCCTATTAGAATAACCTCTCCCATGCCATTATAGATTGAAATGTCCCTTTTTAGAGCAGCAAAAGGATCCTCACGGTCTAGGTTCCTTTTCTTGTAAGATTTGGAGCCTTTTGGGGCAAAATAGCAGGCAGCCACTCTTATGACAGTTTGATTTTCTGTTATTTTAAACCATATATATTGTTTGTTTGGGTCTTCTTTCTCGACTTGAATGTTATTGCACCATATTTCTTTGATTAGGACTGCAACTCCACCATGCCCTTTACCACTATCTGTTCTCTCGTTCCAAATGGAAGCTTTTTTATATCCTTCAAAGTCTGGAATTTTACAGCCATCATGCTCATGAGTCTCCGTAAGGATGATGATGTCTTTTCCTTCTGCAATGGGCCCTAAACCAGGTCCTCTTCTCCACGGGTAACCTCTACAATTCCAACTTACTATTGACACCTGATCCTGGGGGGCCCCGAGTTCCTACTTTTGGTGAGTAATTCTGTCACTAACTTGAGCTTTCCCATCTTGTAACCAAGCCCATTTTCCTTCGTTCCTTGCTGCCTTTACTTTTTCCCACTCCTTACGCCTTTCTTGTTGTTGGACTATTGTTAAGTCCTCGTCAAGGTATATTTGTGTACCTTTAAGAAACTTCTTGTTCCTTAGCAGCTTGTTCTTATCTTCAATGTTCGCCAAAAGGAAAATCATTAGGAATAAAAATCTTACATTATTAAAGTTATTTTGGGATTTTTTTGGCGTATAATTTATTTTTATTTTATTTATTTTTTATTATTTCAATTTTATTTTATTAAGGGTAGGATTTCATTTGATTGCTTAGTTTATTTTGGTTAGTAGTCATTCTTCAATTTATTTAGAAATTATTTATGGAGCTAGTGGTCTTGAATATTTAATTTTTCTATTTATTTGTAAGTAGTCATCTTAAATTTGTATTTATAGTATTAATAATAATTTGTGTTGGTGATAGTTTAATATATGAGGATGGGCGCACGCGAGGGTTTTCGGTGGTTCGAGGTGGTGTCCTGGGTGAAGGATGCAAAGAAAGAACGATTGTCGTTGCATAATCAACTTAGAAAGGAGCCCCAACATCGAGATCATCAAGGCCAACATCAATTGTTTCGTTTGGGGGGAAGTTTCGGGAGGAGCTCTGCAAGGCCTTCAAATGGTGGAATGCGGGGGAAATTTGATTCACAAAATGGAGGCAAACCTGTGTAACCCTAAATGGTGCGGTCTCCCTTGGATGGTTGGATGGCGTCATGAACGTGGCGTAGATCGCCAGTGCGCTCAACTCTTGAAAATAGGAAGAGGAAGAAATCGAAGCTAGGGCATGGGGGGCAAAGGCAAAAAGGAAGGATTTCGAATCAAAGCAGTGAAAGTTTCAATGCGCAGAATGGTAATGGGTGGGGGAGAGCCCCAAAAATGAATAAAAGGAAGGATGTCGTCGAGCACCAAAAGTGGGTTGAAAAAAGGCTAAAGAATGGATCTCAAGGGAGGGCCTCGGATGACTCTAAGGACTAGAGGCCTCAAATAAAACAAGGTGATTTGAAAGTTAGAAAAGGAAGAAATTGCATTGCCCTGGTGATTCCGACAACGGTGACGGAAGAGGTAAGGTTCAGGCTGGAGGATAATAAGAATCTTTTCCAAATGGTGGGGTGATGGTTGCACCAAGACACATATGAGACAATGGTGGGAGGAGAAGTGGCCAAACAAAGTGAGCATAAAATTTCTTCAAAATAGCTTCTTCTTTTTTCTAATCTAGTGTGATTCGATCAAAATTAAACAAGAGATCCCGATGGTGAACACTTGATGTTGGATGGGTATGGCTTTTACTTCGAAAATTGGGTAGGGCACTTTGATATGAGGGTTCATACTCCGAACAAAATGATGGTATGGGTTGACTTGGAGAATTTTTTAACCGAGTTTTGGACAAATGATGCCCTAAAATGTATTAGGGGAGCCTTGGGGTCGGTATTAGGAGTTGATGAAGCATCCTTAAGGGAAGGCAATGAGGGTATGATGAGAATTCTAATTGAAGTAGTGTCGCGGAGCTCTCTTTGGGAGGAATAGAGCTGATACATAATGGGGAAAAATGGATTCAAAAAGTAGGGTGGAAAATGTCCCAGTGTCAATTGACAGTATGGAGGATTTGGAAAAGGGATGGTTTCAAACCAACAAGTACGATGGACCGAAAAGGGATAAAGGTAGCAGAGTTGGGGGAAGGAACCTTGAAAGGGGATTCCGAGAAGTTTGTTGGAGGCAGGGTTGATCAGAAGGTGAAAGACAATCATCAGATAATGATTGGTGAGGTTCTTCCTAATTTTGGTCCTAGTGGGCAACCCTTGGGGGCGAAGTATGTACCGGATCAACTAGAGGGGGGGCTCAAGAGGAGTAGAATGGTGGGATGGCTGGTCTGGACCAAGAAATCAATGATTGGGAGACCATTTTGGAGGTAGGAAATGAACTCGGAGACTTGCCTGGGGGTCTGAATTTGTCTTCCTGAGAAGCGAGATGCAAAACAAGAATTAGCTTGGGATGAGGAGTGGGAAGATGAGAACAACCTATAGATCATTCCCTATGGGGACATGGTGCGGGGTGAGCAATCAGTGTTGGAGGTGGTCGAGGGGGAGGGAGAGGTTACAAGCCAAAGGAGCTAGTCATGGCTATGGATCTGGAACAAATGGAAGAAGTAGGGGAAGAGGCTTTGGTAGTCCAATGCTAAGAGGAAACTTGGAGTGCAACACATCGGTTGTGGAAAGATTACTCCAGATTGTGGGGATAGAAAGAGAGTTGGTAGGAAAATGAATGAGGAAAGGCGATCAATGACGAGGGAGGTTGCAGGTCAGCAGAACATCACAATGCATCTAAGGTCAGGGAAAGGTGTTACCCTTCCTGGGTGCCAATGAGGATAATAAGTTGGCATGTTAGGGGCTTAAATGACCCTAACAAGAAGCGCCTTCTCAGGAACCTATTAGAAGATAAAGGGTTTGAGATTGCTTTAGTGCAGGAGACAAAGTTGAACAATGAGGAGGTTGGAATTTTTTAAGTAAAAGTGAAGTCATGGAAATTTTTTATGGTTGATGCATCAGGAGCCTCAGGTGGTGTCATCACCATGTGGCGACCCCAGTTAGTGTTGTTGGAAGAGGTGGTTGCTGGTAGGTTGTGGCTGGCAAGCAAAGTAAGGACTTTGAGCTCGAATTTAGCCTTTATTCTGATAAATGTCTACAAGCCATCAAGTTGCATACAGAAGAGAAGGACCTAGCAAGAAATTGAAAATTTCATGATGGAGTGTAGGGAGTCGTTCTGCGTCCTAGGCGTGATTTCAATGCAATTTTGTGGACAAAAGATAAGTTTGGGGTGGCGAGGAAGCTTTAGCCTTAGTTGGATTTTGAAGACTTTGTAAACTAGAATGTCCTGATGGAAATTCAAATGGCGAATGGTTGTTATACCTGGACCGATCGAAGACTAGGCTTCAGTAGCATAGCAGAGAAATTGGACAGATATTTGTTCAGAAGGGACCTCACGACCTTCCCTTTCACTCTAGAAGGGAGCATTCTTTCATTCTCTAGCTTTGACCACTATCCGATATTGTTGGAATTTGTTGGGGAGTAGAAGGCTAACAGATGCCCATTTAGGTTTGAGAAGATGTGGTTCAGAGACCCATTTTCTTGCAAAAGGTGATGGAGTGGTGGAAAGAAGAAAAGGTGGTGGGGAATGGGTTGTTCAAGCTAACAAGTAAGCTAAAAGGTTTGAAATAAAAGATCAGAATTTGGAATAGAGAATGCTTTGGGAATATTTTTTAGGAGAAGAGGTGGGTGGAAGAGGAATTGGGTGAGGTAAATGACCGAGTCATGATAGAAGAAATGTGTGAGAACCTCTTTGATAGAGAAAAGTAATTGCTTAAGGAATGGGAAGAAATCCTAGCAAGGGAGGAGATCTTCTGGTGATAAAAGTCACATGCCACTTGGGTGAGAGAGGGGGATAGGAATTCAAAAAAAATCATAATTCCACACGAGTCGGATAGGAAACAAACAAACTTTTGAGTTTGAAAGTTGCGAACAAGTTGGTGGTAGAAGGGATTGAGGGTGTGGCAAAGGAGGTTGCTAACTTATTTCAAGCCATCCTTAACAATTGGGAAGGTTCTAACTTGCAGGCACAAAAGGAAATGTTGAAGGGGATTTCACCTCTAGTCACATAGGATCAAAATAAGTTATTGCTAAAGCCTTTTTCGATGGATGAAGTGAAGTGTGCAGCTTTCCAACTCCATTTGGAAGAAGGCACCTGGGCCAGATGGATTTCCTGCGTGCTTCTTCCAAAAATTTTGGAATGTCTTGGGGCAGGAGGTCGTGGACGCACTAGAAGAATCTAGGGCCTCTGGGAGACTGCTTCGAGAAGTTAATAACACTTTCTTAGCCCTGGCACCAAAAAATAAAGGCCAACATCATTAGATGAATTCAAGTTGATTGCTCTATGCAACACGTTATACAAAATATTGGCGAAGGTGATGGCTAACAAGTTGAAGGCAATAATACCAGGCTTAATTTATGAGGAGCAAACAGGTTTCATACCTGAAAGGTCAATTTTTGATGGGATTGTCATCACCTAGGAGGTGATTCATTCTCTCCAAACAAGTGGGCACTCGAGCATTCTAGTGAAGTTGGACATCAAAAAAGCATACAATATTGTGGACTAGAGCTTTTTATGCAAGGCTCTTGAAGCCTTCGACTTCGATAAGCTTTGGGTATCATGGGTCTTCACTTGCATATCTACACCACGCTTCTCAATCCTAGTGAATGGTGAGCCTTCGAGCTTCTTCGAGGCTTCAAGGGGTATGGGTAAGGGATATCCTTTGTCCCCTTTCTATACATTTTGATGGAAAAGGCATTGGGAAGAGCTTTAAACCAAGTTTCTACTAAAAATGTGTTTAGAGGCGTCCAAGTAACTAGTAGATTGTCGACAATGACACACCAATAGTTTGCAAACGATACAATGTGCTTTGGTACTTCATGCAAGCATGAAGCTTTGGCTTTGAAAGGTCTCCTAAAATGCTATGCATTGGCCTCTAGCCAACAAGTGAGTGAGGCAAAATCTGAGATTTTCTTTCTAAATACAGAGCATCGGGTGTCCTTGTAGGTGGCGAAGGTAGGTCTTGAACTTCAGAATTGGTCAGTTACCAATGACATACCTATTGTGCCTATTGTACACACGCCCCATTCAAAATGGGGAGCCCCTTTTTCTTTTTGTCTTTGCCCTCATCAGGTCACTTTTGCCTTCACCTCATTTTGCATGCCCCTAATTTCGAGCTTCAAGTGTTCAGGAGCCTTAAAGTCATCATTCTCCAATCGACCAAATTCATCACCCCATAAAATTCTCTAAGTCTTTGGCTTTTGTGGGGATTCCCTTGCGGGTTTCCCTTAGCCTTTCACCCTGGTGTCCTCTAGGCCCTGCAGGTCCGCAGCTGCGGGTTTCCCTTTGCACGACGCCGTCATCTTTTCGCTATTCAAACCGCGGCCAACCCAGGACATATTCCCGCATGGTGGGTCCTACAACCTCTTTCACCATTGTCTCATTGGCCGCTAATCGGTGGCGAAGTCTTGGGGTCACCCCACACTGTCGGTTCCGCATTTCTTTCGCTCCATCGATTCATCGTTTCCCACGCTCTAACCACTCCATCGGTTGTCCTACCCTACATTAAATGTGGGTCATAAGTGAAACTTTGCCTATAAATAGGTGCTTCAGCCTGTCATTTTCACACTCAGAAGTTCAAATTTTGAAAAGAGGAAATGCCAATTAGAGTTTTTGCGCCCACATAAGCTCCTAAAGGAATAAGAATGTGATCTTTGTCAAACTCCTTGCGCTTTTCCAGGTATGCCCATGTTCAAAACCTATAAATGCATGTTTTCAATAGCCAAGGTTTGTGAATAAGTGGTTAAATCTTTAAAATAAATATTGAAACACACCTGTCGGCTCGCCCCTCCATCAGCTCGCATGAAACCCACTTGAAATTTCCTTCAAAATCATTCAAGTAAATGCCCTCAAAGCATGCAGAACCTGGCCTTATCATCGTCATTCTTTACACTCCATAGCCCCTTTTGTGGCCCACAACGTCCTCATTGTCGCCCTGGTTAAAACTCAAACTGTTAAACTTGAAACAAAAAAACTCAAGTCTTTGCACCCTTGCGGGTCCGTTCATGCGGTTCACCACTTGTGGGCAACTATGTCCTTGATGTCGTTCCTAACGGTCATCCTTTGCTTGCCTCCCACATCACGAGCTCTACCAAAACCACCTCTATTGAATGCCAAAACGTTAAATCCATGCCATGTGGGCCATTCCCTGTGGACCATCATTCGCAACCCGCCATCACTTAGAGGCCTTTCCCTAATGATAGAGCTACTGCATCTACCCGCAGTGTGAATCCCACTACCTTGGCAACCATTCTAAGTTTACATGAAAAAACGCTAAGTTAGAATCTTCATGCAAGTTGTTTTCTGCGAGGGCCGGTCTGCAGACTGCCCCACTTTTGTTCTCTCCTTAGCGTCTAAGTTGTCTTGTCTGCCTGCACTGCGGACTCCGCCCAAACCGTCTCCTAGGGTCCTTAGTGTAAATTGAAGTTAGCAAATACCACGCGGACCGCTGCTTGCGAACCGTCATCCCTCCAACGCCATTTTCAAATGGAAAACACAAGACAATTGCCCGACGAATCTTGCCCGCGTGTCCCAAAATGATCAAAATGTAGGAATCAAACTCATGTCATCATGATTGCCTACAAGTCCCACATTGCGGAACTCCGCCTGCAATTTTTCATCCCAGATTTTTGTTACTCAACGACAAGGTTCCAAATGCCCTTCAAGCCTCCTACCTCTGCATGCCCTGAGCCCGCATCAACATAATGACCAATCAAATGACTCCAAAAGCCCAACAACCGATCTCCACGCATGCCAAAATTGCTTTTTGAAGACTTTTACCACCATAGTGATCATATTGCAGAGCTTTGGTTGCGGGCAGCTGTCTATGGGTTGCTATGAGCCCACCACCATCTTGCTCCCAGTTACTCCTAATGGCTTACAACCTAGGAAAACCTGCATCCTAGTAAATGATCCAAATGAACCTCAAATGGTGAATGTTGATAAATTTTATGATCTTCTAAAGATGAATTGTTGGATCTAACCCTCATTTTGTAGGATTTAACTAATGCCTTCCTTGATTTCTATATGAATGTACTTACTGCATCTCTGTATGCAGGATTTATGGAACCTGTTGTGGGTCCATCATGGAAGTCTGTCGAGAAAGAAAAGGGAAAGAAACCTGCAGGCCTACCGAGAGGGAAGGAGGAGAAGCATCAAATGAAGCATCACTTCCCTGGGGTGGAGTGCACCTCCAAAATCACTTCCACCTGGGATTATGTGTCAAACATGAATCTTGGGCATGTGGATATAGATGAGTTTAGGAAAAGGGTGATGATCCGCCCTACAACTAAGAATGCACGAAAGATCAAAGCAAGTGGTCTCACTAAGGCAATCGGCTTCCCTCTTGCGCTCGTTGCTCCAGAGTTAGTTATGGAGTGCCAAGAATGTTATCATAATAATAGAAAAATCATTGACCATGATGGCAGAGTGTTAGCAGATTTGTCTGCCAAATCTATAGGCAAGATGTTCCATATCCCCACATTTGATGTAATGGAGGAAACAAAAAAGGGATATGCTGATAACATGTGGAAAGTGGACCTTCTAACATGCAAGAGACTAATCAACCAACACTGGTTGAAGGAAAAGAGGGGAAGTTCCACTAAGGTACCTCAGGAACTGTTTAAAAGCTATTTCCATGAAGAATACCATGACTTGGTCACCCTAATGAGTAGGGTAATGGGCATCCCTACTACTGCCTTCTTTGAAGAATGGATTCTACTTCATCGAGGAGATCATTCAGGGTGAGACAAAGTTCCACTGGGCCAAGATCATCAGTGACAACATGCATAATCAACTTATGGTTGTGAAGAAAACTTCCAAATTCTATATGACCTCCTACTTGGTGTACCTCCTAGCAGAACAGTTCCCATACAAGGGCCTCTTTGTCACAAGTAACTTGACACCAAGGAAAGGAGACCTCAAGGTAAACGATTGTTACCCCCAATTATAATACAAAAACTTCAAGAGGGAATATCAGAGGGTAAATGATGCCTTCATTAAGCACATCATTAGACTCCTTGGGGGAGACTTTGAGAGAAGAGTGTCACACTACACCAGAGCCTTCATCCTATGATTTGGGTATCTATTCATACAGTTCATAAAGTTTACGTATATCAAAACAGAGGGGTTCTTTGACAAGCCCTACAAGTTTCCACGCTACCCCAACGACCACATGATCTTGTTGTAGGTCTCTCAACAATTTCATAATGCACACACCCTATTGAGTGACAAACACAGAGCAGGGATCCCATATCCCCTAACCTTCAGGCAAGGAATGTATGCCTATCTCGCTACCCAGTACGCAGAGTATTTAGAGAAAGAATTGGTAGAGTACAATCTAGACCTCCACACAAGCCGAGGCAGGATGGACCCATATGGTAAATTGAAGAAATGGGTCGAAAGGCAATATTATCATCGACCTTATGTTGAGGATTTCTAGGCCAACTGTGCAAATGACAAGGAAGTGCAGATGAGGCATTACATGAGAATGACAACCCAGTTTGTGAGGTCGGTGAATCTGTTCCCTGTGCCCGACCAGGTGGTAGAAGAAGATGATAACATTGTTGATGATAGGTTTAATATTGTGGCCAACTTGCCCCTACCTATCATAGACTGGAATGAAGACAAGGTCGTTGACCTCAAAATTTTGACATGACTGATTGAAAATAGAACCAGACAGTGGATAGATGCCCAAATTTCCCAACTCAAGATACAGGGCATTGTGCTAACTTATGGTGAGCTTGAGGATGAGCTCGAGAGCGAAATAAATAGTGGAGCAGTTGTTGCCCCAACAAAGGAGGCACCCAAATCCCCTCCAACAACAAGGTCAAAGAAAAGGAAGGATGCGTTCAAGCGCAATCCCAAGCACAAAGTGTACACACGAAAGACTATGGAGGGATAATCTTTGAAGAAAGCAAAGAGAATAGGGGGATTCGTGAGTGAGATGCCTACAATTGAGGAGGACCCCCAACACAAAGGAGAAGAAGAAATTGAGCAGTCGCAATCACCACCTACCACCTCCACTCTCGCCACTATTGTTACCATTGCCACTCCTCCACCTCCTACATCTCAGGCACTACCTATTTCATCTCCACCCACCATTGATATCTCAGTCCACCTCACTTCCACCTCACCAATGGCCCTGGTAATGGTATTGGACTCCTCCTCATCTACTACTTCCTCATTTTCATCTTCCTTGCTCCCTCCTCCACTACCCACTCTCTCTGCCACAATGCCTACAGTAGCCACTATTACTATGCCACCTCTTACTCTACTGCATGCTTTCGTGGCATATATACAAAATATACCTGTTGAGATTTATGGGTTGATCATGAATCCTAGAGTTCAGGCCTTGATGGCCTAGATTTTCATTGGCCTACCTCTTCCTCCGCCACCTATAGAGTCACCAAAGATGGAGGCTACCATGAAAATTTTTGAAGAGATGGAGAAGCACCAAAGGGAGGCCATGAAAGGTATATTTGAAGAGCCTGAGGACCCTTTCCATGAGAATTATTTTGAACACCCAGAGGGTGGGTTGAACATTAACTTGGATAAGGTGGCATCTGATGAAGAAAAGTCACACTCTTCAAAAGAAGATATTCAAGCCCTCAACGAAAATATATAGTAGAAACCTCAAAACAAGATTTGGAAGAGGAGTTGTCCCAACAACTCAAGGATGTAGGTGAGAAGGTTGGTTCTGAAGGGTAGTTCTTTGAAGAAAAGGCTAACACTGATCTAAATGTGGAGATACTTGAAGAGGCTCTACTAATAGGCCAAGATAAGGGCCTCATCCAAGAAGAAGAAGTGCCTCCCGAAAAGGAGGAAGAGAAAGAAGAAGATAAAGAAGAAGAAGATGCACAGAGGAAGAGCCTTGAGCTTGAGCATGCAAAAGGGGAGGCACCCCAGAAGGATGATGTCACTAAAGAAAACATAGCTTTTCCTGAGTTAGACAAGGAAAAGGCTATACAAATTGAAGACTTAGATGAAGAAGAAAGAATCAACCAAGAGGCTCTCGGTCATGAGGAAGATCAACCTCGAGATGAACAAAGAGAGGAAGGTGATCATGAATCACCGAAAGGGGAAACCAAGGTGTCGATTGGCTGGAGCAGCAACTGCAAAAGAAGATTCCAGTGGCTGTTGATCCAAAGACTAGACTCAAAGCAATATTGGCTAGAGCCCAAACAAAAACAAGAAAATAGAAGAAGCCTTGAGTTCGTTCACACATCGCGGTAGATGCTTCTAGATCAAGGAAAATATAGATTGATACCCTTGTGACGGACAAGGATGCATGAGCTAGCTATAGCATCTCAACAATCAACCTAGGCCCAACAACTAGAGAGCAGAATATAGATGAGTTCCAAGGGTCGGTGGCCACGATAGTGCATTAGATGAATAAGGATCAGTCCACCAAAGAGGAGATGAAGGCACAAGTGGTAGATCACTGCCTACATCTAACAATGGAAATCCTTAGATGGAGAGGCTCCAATGACATCATCTGCACCCCTTCTTCTCTCTCAAGAAGAGCTCAACAAAATGGAAAAGATGAAGAATTGGACCAAGGCCACAGTGGATTGGTTCCAACGAGTGATCTACAATGGAAACATGGGCATCTGTCACGCTGCCCAGATGTTCAATAAGTTTTGGGATTTACAAAAGCAGTTGGAAGCCACGAAGAAGACATGTAACAGGTTCACCGAGCTATATAGGATCACGTATCCTAAGCTCGAGGCCATTCTTAAACTGCCTGAGAAAACATGGGAAAAGGAACTAGGACTCAATAAGGATGATCATTAGCTAATGGAAACTTCACAGATGGGCTTGGACCATAGAAAGGAAGTCCTAGAGAGAGTCTTGCACAAAGTAGAGCTTGACCTCAAATGGGTTACAGAGCACTAGACTGACAGTGAGGACTACTTGAAAATGATGATTGATTATGATATGCCTACCCTAGAGCTTGATCCAAAGAAAATCAAGCCATTCTTCCACAAGAAGATGGATCAAGGGGCCACAAATGCACTGTCACCAAATTTCATGGACTTCACTGCAAGGGAATTTAGCCAATCTAAGCAGGTTATCAAGGCCACACTCAAATGAACCAAACACTGGGAACAAATCACTAGAAGATTCAAAAGGCCGACCTTTCAGATCCTCCAATCTAATATCATGGAGTGGGATAAGATCCAAGATCTGATTGGAAAATTTGTGGAGTATGTTTCCCTTCAGAAGAATGCAGGGAAGCCAATCATTGATGATGACTATATGATGGTGTAGCTAAAAAGGAAGGCAGTCACTAGAAAATAAAATTGCTACAGTGATAAAGCCATTAGAGGACAAAATAGAGAAAAGACAAAGATGTATTTTATAATGTTATATTTGGGGGGGTAGATGAGACCCTAAGGTAAAATGAATCTTGGCCACATAATGAAAGTAAATCCTATCCATTCATTTCAATTTTAGAAAACTATAAATAGGGGTCTCCTCTCATTTTTAAAGAGAGAGTTGAGTTGTTGTGTAAAGACATGCTACAAAAATTTAATGAGAATTGCCTTATTTTGGTAGATTCTTGTGCTTCTTCACATGTGTGCATGATTCTTCTCCTCAAAATTAGATTTTAGCTTTGTTATTCCAAGTTTTAAGTTGCTTTTAATTGTTAGTTCATGTTGCACTTTAATGGTGAAGAATGTTATGGTGTTGATGCCTCCCTTGTTCATACTTTTTGTTGTTTGTTGATGATGAACAGTTGTGTAAAGTTAGTCTAAACATTACTTTATTGTTGCACTTAAAATTCATTTATTATTCATGCTTCATGGTGAATGGATAGCTGAGAATCAGCAGACCTTAGAAGATTGCACTAGTTTCACGAGACTGTAAACTATTTTGGTTAAGTGGAACTTAGTTTTAGGAAGGTTGTCCATTGTAGCATCCTCCATTGTTACTATTCAACATTAGTTGCAGGTTTAGGAATCTTTCTATCCCTCTTCCCTTTTGAATTTTATTTGAAATTGAAGCTAAGGTAAAGTTCCAACATCATTGTAAAGCCAAATTTGATGTCAAGCATGGAGTTTAGACTGCTTTTTTGAACTTGCAGCAATTGTACCTCATTTCAAAATTTCACAAAACTCCATTTGAAGATCCAATTCCTTCCAAGTTTAGTGAACCATAAATTCCCTTTGTGATTACCAGCAAATCACATCAATCAACTGAGCTATTTTTGCAATTCATGACCTAAAACTCGAGAGACCTTGGGGTGATTGTTTAAAACTTAGTTGCAAATTTTCACCTTTCAAGAGAGGTAGTGGACTTGTGCATTGCCTGTGTTGAGAAGGTGCAAAAAACCCATCAACAATACTTGGGGCTCCCATTGGAAAAGGGGTGAGGAAGGGAAAGTTGTGGGATCCAATGGTGGGCAAGGTAAATAACAAGCTCTCCTCGTGGGGAGGCAAGTGGTTATCTTGGGCGAGTAGAATAGTCATGCTAAAAGCGATGGTTTCAACTCTCCCAATATACCTTTTGTCATGCTTGAAACTTCTAAGTTGCAAGGAAACATAGTTGAACCAAAGTATGAGGAAATTCTTCTAGCAAGGCACTTTGTACCAAAGGAAATTTCCTTTGATCTCTTGGGATATGATTTACAAATCAAAACAATCTAGGGGAGTGGGGCTCTATGATTTGTTGAAGCAGAACAAGGCTTTGGGGGTGAAGCTGGTGTGGAGTATGTAAACCTGGAACAAGGAAAAGTGGGCTAGAATTCTACAATGTAAGTATATGGAGGAGGACAATGCTGAAAGTATATTGACAACTGCTAACCTGTCAAGCGGTTCTAGGGTGTGGAACTTTATGAGAGCTTTTCGTCCAATAATCCAGGATCACCTCTCTTAAGATGTGTGAAACGAGAGATCTACACGGTTTTGGGAAGACTCATGGGGTGGCTTCCTGAGCCTTGATAGTAGTTTAGGGTTGGTGTAGACGAAAAACATCTTAACACAAGCTTGGGGCCTCTATGTGCACAATAGCTCAACAGGCAATTAGCGTTGAATTTTGCACAGGATTTTAGTGTATTTTGAGTACATGAATTGAAAATTTTGGTTGGTGCTAAACTTGGTGCAAACAGGTATGGTCAGCTCGGCACCGTATTTTTTGCCAACTTTGCCTCTAGATTTGGCACCAGATTTACCGTAGGTTTTAACACCAAAAAATTAGAGTGCCTTCATTAGCGCCCAAAATAGCGCCGAGAAGTAACAACAAAAATTGTGCCAAAAATGGCGTCCAATTTGGCTTCTGGTTTTGCTTCCATGTCTACTCCCATTTTTGCTTCTAGTTTTACTTCCAATTTTACGTCCAGTTTTGCCTCCAAGTTTGCTTCTAATTTTACTTCCAATTTTGCTTCTAGGTTTGCTTCGGATTTTGCTTCCAGTTTTGCTTCTAGTTTTGCTTCTAGTTTTGCTTCCCAAGTGTATGGAACTTTAATTTGCCCAATTTTACTTCTATTTTGCTTTAAGTTTTGCTTGGTTTTTCTACTTTCAATTTTTTCTTTAATTTTGCTTCGAAGGGTTTGCTTCAGTTTCTTCTATTTTGCTTATGGTTATGGTTTTGCTTCTAGTTTGCTTCCCAGGTTTTGCTTCCAATTTTGCTTCTAATTTTGCTTCTAGGTTTGCTTCAGTTTTTCTTTGAGGTTTACTTAGAAGTTTGCTTCAGGTACTTTTGGTTTGCTAGGTTTAGCTACATTATTTACTTCCTTTTTCTTCTAAAAATGCTTCTTGTTTTGCTTCCATTTATTAATTTAATATGTTTTATTTCAAATTTAGTGGTTAAATATATACGTGCCTCTTAAATAACTCATATGATTATAAGAGTATTAATTTAATTATTTAACTCTAATATGATTAAATAACAAATATAATTATTGTAACATGATCATCATCTATAATTAGAACAAATTAGGTCAAATATCTGATTTAATTGAATTTGACAACATCAATCCTAAGCAGTAAATTAAAATCATCATACGTAATAAATATTCATCCAAAAATCATTGACCACTTTTGATATATATAAATTGACAAGTCAATACTGATAAGATCATCATCATATATAACTAAAAGAAGTGAAAGTCAAATATGCCATTACATCAAAAACATGTCAAAGATGATACATGTCCAGATGCGACATAAGTGCGAAAATGATATAAATAAAATTAGTGAATTATGTAACTCAAATTGATACAAGTCAAGATGATACATGTCCAAATGATATAGTGAAAATGATACATCCAGTATGATACAGCTCTTAATATAGTCTGTAGGTCAAAATAGATACATATGATAGTAACCATGAAAGTCCATCCTGTAGTATATCAACAATCCACATGATGTAGTCTATATGATCATAGCAGATGTCACTGGTTTACTATCCTATATCATCATCATCTGTCCACTTGCTCATGATCATCCCATCCTCTATCTATCATGTCATCATTGTTCTTGTCATCATCATTGCTCCCCTTGGCCTGGTGTCTTCCCATATCTACATCATCATCATCCCTCACCTTATGTGATATGCTGCCTATATCTTTGTGGATCCTATAGGGATTATCTTGGTCTTGCAGTATATTGCAAAAAATTAAAATGAAAAGTTATTATTTATTTCACGCAATAATTTATTTTTCTATTATATATCTAATATTACAACATATGAGACAAAACCATAATCATATTACATCATAACAAAGTGCACATAGCATAATAAAATTTCAAAAAAGTTACAGCTAATACTAGTGAGTTAGGAGAAACTTCAGCTTTCAAAAACAAAGCCAATTAGGCTGGCAAACTTGTGGATCAGGCCAGCATTTGGTGGAAGAGGAAGAAAGATGACTGGAACTCTGGAGGCCCACCATGATGGATTTTAGTATTCAACCATGAGATCAAAAGAGAGAGTTGATATCATGTATAAAAACATTAAGCATGCATTCTTCCAGCCAATAGAGAAATAGATGATTACTTTGCTTCATTTTCATTTGCATAACCATATCACGGCGTGGGAACCAAGAAGACTAAGGATGCTCAGTTTTATGTGGAGGTAATAGATGTGGTCCAAACTTTAGGAGGGGAAAGAAGGTCAATGCATGATCCTAATGAAATTAAGGAAGAACAACAAGTGAGGGACAGGAAAAATAAAATAAATACAAAGTTCCCGGGATTTTTTCAGGGACTGTCACGAGCAACCTCACCTAAAAATATTGAACTAGAGTTGGATATACCATTTAGAGAGCTTGGTTTCCTTTAGGAGTTCCTTTCAGGCATTTTCTTTATTGTTCCTACAGTAAACTATTTGGTAGAGTTGGTGGAATTACCTTTCTTAGTAATCACTATTAGTGAGATTGAGATTTTTAACCTTGAGAGAGTAGGACTTGGAAAAAAGGCATTTGATATGGCTATTGTTTTCAAAGACTTAAAGCAGGATGTACTCTACATTGATGCCATTCCTCAATCTTCACTTGATGGCATCAAGGAATGGCTAAACTCCATGGATATAAAATATTATGAAAGCAAAATGAACTTGAACTGGTGACCAATTTTGAAGAGTATTCTGCAGTAGTCAGATAAATTTAGTAGAAGATGGTGGTTGGGAATTTTTGAACATGAGAGAAGCTAGTGATTCTATTTAAAATTAATTGGAAAAGAGTCAGGATCAAGGATATGAACCCTCTGATGTAGAAGAGGAATCATAATCAAAATTCATGTAGCCACCATCAAGAGTGTTAAAAGCCAACAAGATGGAGGGAATTCTTATATAAGGATAATTTTCAATGTTGCAGGTACTGACTTTAATGCCAACTACAATGGTAATATTGAAATTCCCTAGCAGTATTTATGTTAAGGAAATTTCCTTTAGATGCAAGGATTCAAAGCACATCAACCATGTGGTACAAATCATTAAATCCTAGAGACGATCTGTAGCAATGAAAAAGTCTGAAAAGGCAAAGAGAGCTACACTGGTGACTCAGGAGAAACTTTAACTTTCAAAAACAAAGCCAATTAGGCTAGCAAACGTGTGGATCTGGCCAACATTTGGTGGAAGAGGACAAAAGATGACTGGAACTTTGGAGGCCCACCATAATGGATTTCCATATTCAACCATAAGAGCAAAAGAGAGAGTTGATATCATGTATCAAATCATTAACCATGCATTCTTCCAACTAGCGAAGAAGGAGATGATTGCTTTGCTTCATTTTCATTTGCATAACCATATCATGGCATGGGAACCAAGAAGACCAAGGATGTCCGGTTTTATGTGGAGGTAATGGATGTGGTCCAAACTTTAGGAGGGAAGATCCTAATTTCTGCCAAGAGGCATAAATTCAAATGAATTAAGTTCATCTACATGTCTGCTAAAGTTTACTTCCAATTTTTATAACTATTTTTCTTGACTGTCAGAGTTTACTTACAAATTTGAAATTTATTTCTAGTCATTTTGATGAGGATATATTCATCCAATGTGTAAGCACCTTTTGTTTGTATCAAAAGCATTTGTGCATTACAAGAATTATGATTATCTATGGTCTACAACTATGGCGTCTCACTTATTGGATCTTCTATTTCAATGTTTTGTATGGCCTTCTCTATTTGAGGTAGCACCTGACAATCCTACCTCCTTTCCTTAGCTAAGAAGTAGATTTGAATTTGGAAATACTGCACTTTAAAACTAGCTATGGTTTAAGGAGAGCTATTCTAGCTTTGTTGTTGACACCCTCAATCTTCAACAAGGACTTAGATGCATGGACTGAAATGCAAGCTTTCAAACTTAGATTTGAATGTGCATAATTTGATTGATTATGGTTTTCATAGGCAATTGTCTTTACATGACTATTATGGATTGAATACGTGTAATAGTGACTGCATCCTTATCAATTTTGGCTACCCTTATTCAGAATGCCTTGGCCTTTGGACTTAATACAAAGTTGTGCATTGTTATTCCATATTTGTAACATGTAGGACATTTAAGGGGTACAACATATAGAAGTTTAGTACTGTCATCCAAGGAAAACTTACAGACGGTGTACAAGAACAACAAAAAATGCTTTTATTAGGGTTAATGCATTCTTCCCCCACGCTGCTGATATTTTCCCCAAAACATGTTTTTTTATTATTTCAATGCATCTCAAAATTCAATGTATTGATTAACATTTGTTGCACATTTAAGCTATTTATGCAAATGATGTATAAATGTTAACTCAATCAGTGTTGCTACTTCAATAGTTTGACTTCTATGACAACCAACCATTAGGCCATTATGTGCAGGAGCACGTTTTGTTTTTAGTTAGCTTTTTTGGATAGCTCTACTAGGTGTTGAGGACATTCCATTTATCTTTTGAATGTTAAGAAGTTAGAGTTTCAAGGATTTGTCAAGCGAGTAAGAGAGCTATGGGAGCAAACTCATCTAAAATATTTTGAACTAGAGTTTGATATACCATTTAGAGAGCTTGGCTTTCATGGAGTTCCTTTCAAAGCCTCTAATTTTATTGTTCTTATGGTAAAATTTTTGGTAGAGTTGGTGGAATTACCTTTCTTATTAATCGCTATTAGTGAGATTGAGAATTGTTAACCTTGAGAGAGTAGGACTTGGGAAAAAAGGCATTTGATATGGCTATTGTTTTCAAAGACTTCAAGCAGGATGTACTCCGCATGTACACCATTCCTCAATCTTCGCTTGATGGCATCAAGGAATGCCTGAACTCGATGGATATAAAGTATTATGAAAGCATAATGAACTTGAACTTGTGGCCAATTTTGAAGAGTATTACTGATGATCCATATAAATTTATTGAAGATGGTGGTTGGGAATTTTTGAATATGGAAGCTAGTGATTCTAATTCTAATAATTTAGAAGAGTCAGATCAAGGATACGAACCCTCTGATGTAGAAGAGGAATCAAAATTAGATGAGGAAGGTTTAGAAGATGAATCTCTTGTGGAGTCAGAGGAGGAAAAAGAAGAAGAATATTTTGAAGAGGAGGAAGGTAAAACATGCGATGAATTAGAAGCTAAATCCATAAATGTAGATAAGGAAAAAGGAGACGAGTCTGACAGTGAAGAGGAAAGGCGACAACGAAAGGTAAAAGCTACAGGGAAGTCTCAGGCACCTGATATTAGAGATTCAAGAGGAATGCCTCCCAAGAGGCATAAAGTCAGATGAGTTGAGTTCATGTACATCCTTCTACTATTTATTCATGCACATAAACGATCATCTTGTAATCATAAGATTTGAGCTCTATTCACTCATCCTACACATCAATAAAAAATGCAACACAAGAGATGCAAATTGACATATTAACACAACAATATCCAACTAAGTTATTGAAAGTCAACTATTGATACCTCATTCTCCATCTAGATTACAAAATCGTTCCACTTTTTGTTTTGTAACATATTCTTTTCAAATTGATTTGGATGGTGGCCATATTTCTCCTCTTGTCAAAACATAGCACATGGACTAGTTAAACTAATTAATATGCAATCATTTACTTTTTTCAAGGAAAAAAAAATCATTTAACATATTAAATATACTTACAAATGTACAGATCAAGGCTTGTAAACCTTTCTAGCCACTGCAATGTGTGGCACAAAGTTTCTCAAGCCTAGCCTTGGAGGCCTTGTCCTAAAACATACTTCATTCAATTTAACTATACACAAATAAAATTTAAAAATTGTTTAATAAATTTGATATAATCTTATGAGAAAATTCAAAT